>LR750326.1:510784-590438 GCA_902729485.2 Mus minutoides
ACACCCTCTTCTGGCCTCTGTGGCATACATAAATGAAGACAAAAGAAAATCTTTTTCTTTTGGAAGGAAGGAAGGAAGGAAGGAAGGAAGGAAGGAAGGAAGGAAGGAAGGAAGGAAGGAAGGAAGGAAGAGCAAAATCCAGGCTGCTCCAGCTGGGTACTTTTCTTCTGAGCCACTGGGACAGAAATGGCAGCTTCCATGGGAGAGAAAGCTAATCTAGGTCCAAGATGACTCCTCATGCGCCTGGTACCACAAGCGGCTGGCTCAGTCACAACCTTCAGTGAATACCCACGTGTAGCTTCTACACAGGACAGCCTCAGATCACAGAACTTCCCATGTGGTGACTAGGAGTTCCAAGAAAGGTTCCTGACAGGTTAAGAAACCGCAAGGCTTGTCACAGCCGGCCCTGGGAAGTCTCTAAGACCAGCCCCAATCCACAGCTAGGAGACTAGATGCCACCTTTCCATGGGTGAAATGGCGGAAACTTTGTAGCCGTCTCTAAGTCATCACCATGTGTACCACAGTGTAGTGAGAAGTCCCTAAGCTGAAGAGACTTTCAAGATGGCCCACTGCCTCAACACACAAGCTTCATAGCAATGAGAAGCCTAACCAACTTCTCTGAGCCTCAGTTTCCTTATCTGCCAAATGCTGTTAATATAAAGGAATCATATGTCTACTTCAGCCAGGCTAACACTGCCCAGTGAGTACCTGCTAGCTGTCACATCCTAGGCACCTCATTCATCCTGCCTTCCTACCCTGGAACCACAGGAGATGCTTGGGCAGACATGCCTAGAAGAGACAGACACTCCCTTGAGGCCCCGACAGCCTTCCTAGTCGCATCCTGGCCATAGCAACCCACAACAGCCCCCTCTCTCCAGCCCACCGCTGAGCCTATCTGTGCTGGTGCCAAGGCCCAAGGTGAGCCCTGGAGCTTCCACCATCTGCGCCAGCTGGGCTGGCTGGAGGCAGCGTCAGCCGCTTGGGGGCATCCCTGGCTAACAATGGCGTTAATTTTTCATTTGTTTGTTTGATTTTTCTGCAGTGAATAAGGAATGTTGGAACAACATCTGGAGCTGCCCGAGGCTGAGGTACACACAGCGACAGCAGTGTTGGCAGGCTCAGAAGACAGCATTCTTGTCTATGCACAGCCACACAACCGCAGACCTGCAGACTTGCACATAGGCACATCTTAGTACACACACATACAAATGCACCAAGCCTACACACGTGTGTGTCCATGTGCATACACGTGCATTTGCACACTAAAAGCAGTGCACACATGGGCATGACTTTAGGCATGTGCTCACATATAGGTACATGTGCCTGCGTGTGTGCATGCGCACAGATGGCACACTTGTACATGCAAACATAGTCACTATCGAATCTCCAGGCCCAGGCCCAGGCTAAAGACTTGTGGTTCTGAGTAAGAGCTTAGCTAGGCCTTAGTCCCAGGGAGGCCCCAGGAAGCCCTGTTTTCAGTACCCAGATCCCAACCGGGCAAGCCAGGCTTGACCCTCAGCCTAGAATGGACCCCTGTTCTATTGCTCCTCACGCACCTGCCTGGCCCTCCTCAGTGCTGGCCCTGTCCAGGAATCCCGCCATGCCCACCTCACCCCTGAAGGCCAAGTGAATGGCTTCCCTCCCACTCCCAGGAGCCTGCTCAGCACAGATGCCGCTGCAGGGACGGACAATGCAGAGCAATTCATTCCCACCCTTGAGCAGTATTTTCTCCAGGTATGGAAGGAAAAGCTGCCTGGAGAAGGCCCAGCCAATGTGAGCCCTATCTACCAGAGCCACCTAAGGGTCCAGGCCATGTCTTCATGGTGCTATGCCTGTGGACATATATGTGCCTGGCATGCACATGGGTGTTCATGACGCATATCTGCTGACCAAGGCAGCCTCTGCATGTCCACAAGTGTCTGAGGTCTGCGACCAGGCATGTCTGTCATCTGTACCAGTCAGCACTGGCGGGTATCTGTGTATTTCAGTCACTGTGCATCCTTCTGCTCTCGTGATCGGTACATTGTCTGGATCTTTGTGTTGGTGTCCACCCACATGTGTACGGGTGTCTCTGTGTTATCATGCACGGGTGTCTCTGTGTTATTATGCACATTGTGTGCCCACGCCTGTGTTTCAGTGTGCCTAGGTGTCTATGTTTACAAAAGGATTACTGTGTGTATGTGTTTGTGTCTGTATATATGTGTGTTCCCCTATAACTATATTATATGTCAGTGCATGTGATAGAGAGCATGTCTGTATGTCTGTGTGTCGTGTGTGGTGTGTCTGTGTGTTACTGTGCGTGTCTGGGGCTGAAAGGGCAAGAGGCAGGTCAAAGGTTAGTGCCTGATCAACCACGGGGTTTTTCTTGAGTTCCATGCAATCCCCACAGAAAAGACCCCTTGGGTTAGGAGAGAGTTTCCTCCCAGCTGAACAGCATGGCCATAGATGGGGAAGGCCCAGGGCAGGCTCTGTGTCACATGGTCCTGCTGTCTCCCAGTATACTCAGCTGGAGGTTCAGACCTGTGAGCAAAAGGAAAAGCCTTATCCTGTCTCCATGGACTTACAATCATCTCTGTGGTCTCCTTGTTCTCTCCCCTGGGACTGCCGCCCATCTCCCACATCCTATCTCTGAAGTGATAGAAACCATTGATCAGCCTTAAACACAAGATCTAGTCTCATTCAGTCTCCCCGTGACCATGTCACACACACAAACACGACCTGCGGGTTGGAGGTCACACGCAGTCATATACATGAAACTGGGTCTCCTTCACTCACCCTTCTTTTCTGCCCCCCTCGTCCTCCCTCATCTCCTCCCCCATGGCCAGGACACATTCCTCAACCTAACAGCTATAGGAATGTTTTTCAAGTTGCCAGACATCTAGCCCAAAGGACAAAACAGAACCCAGTAAAGTGGGCTGTTCCAAGGATATGGGGATGTTTAGTGCAAGGGAGGGGGGGCTCAACCGCTAAAGGACTGGAAAGCCAATGGAAGCCTCCTCCCTCCATCTGCCTGCAACAGCCACTTGCCCTTCAGTTTCTCCGTGCACCTGACAACCAAAGGGTACTCTTCCCTACTCCCCCATGAGCAGTGCCTCCGCCACTGACAGACTGGCCCTTGCTGGCCAGTAGACAGAAAATCTCAGCAGCCAAGCTTGAGTCTAATCAACCATGGCTTGGGACAGAGTCTCATAGCAACATGGTTGCAGGCACCAGCCCTTAGGAATGACTGGCAGCTCTCAGGCAAATAATACAGAGGAAGAAGTTTAGGGTTGGTGTAAGCTAAGTGGGGCTCCTGAGGTTATCCAAGGGTAAGGCCACCTACTTCCTCATGGCTGTGCAGGTCTGGAACTCACGGATGCAGCTGGCTGACTGTGGATCGAACCATCTCACAGTCTCGGGAATGCAGGCAACAAGAACTAAAGGGAGCTATGGGATCATGTGGGCTGAAGATGGGACCAGGGACTCATGACAGATGTCAGTCTGCTTCCTCCCTGCAGTCCCCTCCATCTCTAATTGGGCTTACATCTGCCCCCAGCAGCCCCGCCGTGCCCCAGCTGCCTGTCTGGCATCCTGTACCTATGCCATCTTCTAACGCTCTGTGTGGCCTGCCCCTCCGTGCATCTTCTCATGCAAGACCTGTGGTCCACACTTCCTCTGGTTTCATCTAGCTCTTCACCTCCACCCGCCTTGGCTCCCCTAACCCCAAGATTCCCTAGGCGCGGGGCACAGGTGGCCCTTCAGACGAGCAACCTGCTGGTGGGATCGAGAGTGCCAACCCATTGTGGGAACGAGAAGAAAGAAGGAAGGCTGCCTCCTCTGTTTACAGGGCCAGAGACTGAGCATCCTTCCCCTTGACAGAACCAAGACAGTGAGACACTCCAGATCAAGATCAGAGGCACAAACACCTCAGTCCGCACCCAAGCTAACTGGCATCAATGCACTTTCCTATGCATGCTTTTGGCTTCATGTTTTTGAGACAGGGTCTTTTTTTTTTTAAGATTTATTTTATGTATATGAATACACTGTCGCTGCCTTCAGACAAACCCGACGAGGGCATCGGATCCCATTACAGATGGTTGTGAGCCACCATGAGGTTGCTGGGAATTGAACTCGGGACCTCTGGAAGAGCAGTCAGTGCTCTCAACCGCTGAGCCGTCTCTCCAGCCCGAGGCAGGGTCTTGTTGCATAGCCAAGCCTATCTTGGAGCTCACTGTGTCGACTGGGCTGCCTTCAGACTCACCATCTTGCCTCTATCCCCCAAGGGCTGGACTCCCGAGCATGAACACACAGCTCCAGGAGCTCCGAAACACTTACCCCAAAGCACACACTTTCTCCAGATCGAGTTCAGAACTGGGTTCACCAGGCTGCCAAGAGTCATACTGGCAGCTGATCACGGTAATTACTACAGTTGGTGTTTAATGAGCATTTGCTAAGTACCCGGCACCGTGCAAAGCACTCTCCAGGCATCATCCCGTGACTTCCCACGGCTGCTCTGAGAGGCGTCTCTCACAATGCCTTGCCTTTTACTTTGATTAAGAACAACAAAACGAATGCTCCAAGTTTAGGTAGTCTGCCCAAGGTGCAGAGCCAGGTTTCAAATTTTAAAAGCTATTCCGGTTTAAAAGCAAAACTCTGAACCGCTACATACTATCCTCACCTGGACATGCATAGGTGGTCGGGATAATGGTCAAAAGACTACTTTTCCCAAAATACCTTGTCTATGTTGCCAGCAAACAACAATCACAGGCACTGGAGAAAAAAATGGAGGGCTGGATATATGACTCTCTTAGTGAAGTGCTTACCTGGAAAATATGAGGCTCTATCTGAGTTTGGTCACCAGCATTCAAGTAAAAAGCCAGGCATAGTGGTCCCAGCTCTGGAGAGACAGAAGCATGGAGATTCTTGGAGCTCATTTGCTGGCCAGCCTAGTCTGGGCCAATGAGTGACCCAGTCTGGAGAGCCCTGGGCCAATGAGAGACCTATCTCAAAGCACAAGGTGGACGGAGCTTGACCTCTGGCTTCCACATATATGTGCATGCTTATCTGGACATGCATGTACACCTGTATACATGTATACATACATACATACATACATACATACATACATACATACATACAGCCTGCCTCACCTACTCAGTAAATCTGCACTGTGAGTCTCATGTCCCAGCTGAACTAGAAGTCTCTAGAAGTCTCTAGAGGGCTTGTACCCTTTTACCCTTATTCCCCAGAGCTGCATAAGAAAAATGTAAATTCCAATGCAAACTGCCTGCGTGGCTGTCTACTCAGCGCGTGATAGACCGCCGCGCCGCTTAGATGTCGGCTTTGCTTGGGTGGGAGGCGGCCCTTTGTGAATACTGTGGACTGACCTACAAGGCCAGCGGTAGACCCTATTAGGGAAATCAACCAAAAGAATCTTGGCTAGGATCTCTCCGGTTTCCCAGGAGGCAACACAGAACCTTTAACCATTTGTCCTTTCCCCTATCCCTCCCCTCCCCAGTGAAGCCAGGCCCCCTTCCCCCAAGAGGGCATTCCTGACATGCACCCTGTGGGCAGCTTAATGAGAACGCAGTCTCTGCTGGGGTTAAAGGGCACTGGGAAACCCCGTGGAAATATCTCTGGCGAGCCCACAGGTAGATGCTGCCCCTGGCTGACTGTGTGGCCCTGGGTGGGTTCCTGGAGGCCAGGCTGCTGTAATGCGAAGGACAGAAAGCCAGCACTCCCCAGCGGCTTGCCTCGTGCTGGCCAGGAAAAAGGTCATGTGCTCCGATATGAGTAATTAATTTTCCCCGAGCCGCGCTGAAAAGGTTAACCTGATTTATGGGATGCAATTGAGTGTAGAATGGGTTGTGTATCTTGTAAAAGGCCCATTCTGCCGTCTGAGTCTATAGACTCACCCACAGCCAGGCATCAGCTGTGAGTCGGCCCTACCTTTTATGTCGTCCCTGTGGATTCCACACAAAACCCCTAAAAACAGCGCCCCCTTGGCCAAGAAGTGGCTTCTGGGGCGGCAAGCCCTGTGGAGAGGCAGCTGAAGCAGCCCAGGGCAGAGGTTTTCAGGTCGCAGATCCTTAACTCATCAACAGCCTAAGCCTTCATCTGGATTCACCCCATGCTCCAGGGAGAAAACTGAAACTGCCCCTGGGCTTGAACTCCAGGTTCAAGGCCAGGCTCCTCTAGACCCGCTGACGTCGGTGCTGGGTTACTCAGTCTCTAAAGTGGGATGAAGGATGGTTATCCTTCCATTCCTTACGGGCTATGTGAGCTTGGGCAAGCTACCTCAACTCTGATCCTGCACTCGCTACTGTGTTCCTACCTAAGGGTCAGGAGGCAGCCATCACTCAGCGACTTGCTCCTCTTACAAAGGATCCATATTTGGTTCCCAGTACCCATGTCAGCTGGCTCACAACAGCCCATAGGTCCAGCTTCAGGGGCACACACACACACACACACACACACACACACACACACACAAAATGAATAAATAAAGAGCAATAAAGATTTTTAAAGTCCTACCTCCTAAGGTTGTTACCGGGACCACGTGAATTGACACTCATGAGGCACTTTGATCAGTCCCTTGGGTGCAGTGAATGGTGCATAAGGGTTTTTAAAAACAAATTAATAAAGGCTGAGCAGGTGTCTTTGCAGGGGGTTGTCAGGCAAGACCAGGACTGGCCAGCTGTGGACTGAGGACAGCAGAAATGGACTCTGGAGCTGGGATTGCAAGGATATATTGGACTGTGTTGAAATAAAAGGGCAGATGGAAGATGGGATTATAGTGGCCGGTTTGTTCCTCTCCTCACCCAAGATGCAAGCTCTGCCCTGACCCCACCCATACACACACACACCCAATGGAAGTGGGAGTGGCCTGCCCATCAAACTCAAGGTGCCAATTTAGTGCCACCTAGTGGAGAGTCTGAGACGCACATGTGGGTGATCTGGCCCGGTGTGAGAATGCCTGGGTTGAGCTGCAGGTGCTAGAGGGAGCAGGGCATGCTCCCCAGAAACAACCAGGGAGCGTGCTGTACCTGAGAGCTTCTTCCCCTTGTCCCTTGTGTCTCTGGACAGTGTGTTATCTTACAGAAGTTTGATCACACCGATCAGTGTGCATAGACCACATGTATGCATCTGGGTAGTTACCAATTCATTGGGTTAGTAGGCCTGAAGAACTCAGAGCGGTGGCCGGCTCACACAAAGCAACCAGCATGTAGCCACTGTTATGATGTGCGAACATGTGCAGGAACCCATATCTGCGTTCAGGTGAATAGGAATGTTTGCATAGATTTTACATGTCTCCATCCATGTTAGGAGATGTATACATGTGCATCTAAGAACATGTACATATTTATTTATGTTTACATATATTCATGTGTGTGAATATGGCATAGTGTGTGTAAATGTGTGCCTATAACTAGTGTGTAAGTGGATACATGAATGTCTGCATGTATGATGCCTGCACACACATGAGTGCTTTGGTCTATGGTTATGTGCCTTGGTCACATGGGATGTTGAGGTATGTGTCCTGCTACTTCATTGCTCAGTTCAACAGAACAACACTTTAGAATAACAAATATCATATTATGGTGCCCATGGGCCAGGAGACCTAACACAGCCTCTCACAATGGAGACGTTGATCAAGCTGTATACTAAGTTCCTCTTCCAAGTTCACCTGGAACCATGTTTGGTTGTATATGGGGAGCTCATGGCAGACGACCCCCCCCTTCCACCTGCAGACCCTCACCTGACTCAGCCAGGTCCACCCAGGCAGATCTCTCTTGTCATTAACCTAGAGCCATTGGATTAAGAGCCATCATTTCTAAGATGCCCCCATCCACTGGCTTAAGCTACTTGAAAGGGTTGAGGCAGGAGGATCCCAACTTCAAGTCCCAGCTTTTGCTCCATCCAGAGTGAGGTCAAGGCTAGCCTAGGAAGTTTAGCAAGACCCTGTCTCAAAAGAAAAAGTAAGAGAAAAGTGGAGAGTACAGGTCAGTGGTAGACCATTTGCCTAACATGACAGGGCTTTGGAGTCAATCCCCAGGACTGGGGAAAAAAATCTGTTACCTCTGAAAGAAATCTCTTCCCATTTACTGAGAGAGAGAGAGAGAGAGAGAGAGAGAGAGAGAGAGAGAGAGAGAGAGGCAGGCTGTCCTGTTCCTAGCTCCTCCCCTCATGTGAGAAGGAAGTCACTCAAGACATGAATGGGGGCTGGGGCTCTGTCTGTGACGTGCATGGGGAGTTGGGACTCTATGGTGTGTGTGGGAGGCTCGGGCTCTGCCTGTGGTTATAACAGATGATGCACCTGTTGCTACATGCAGAGTACATATGCATATGTGTGTGCATGCCTCTAAGTGTGCCTCTCTAGGAGCTGTGTTTTCTCCCAATGGGATTGTAGGATCATAATGTAAAAATCAGGGAATCCCTGATATCCTCAATTTCTCCTTGCGTGAAGCCAAGACCTTTTCCAAGTGAGTCTGTTGGTGGCCCTGCCTGGGTGAGGGGCTTCCAGGGTGAGCTCTGTACTCTTCCCAATGGGAAATGGGAGAGGCTGCCACTCTGAGATGCACAGTGACCACTGCCCTGGTACCACATTCATTCATGTTCTTATCTCTCTCTCTCTCTCTCTCTCTCTCCCTCCCTCCCTCCCTCCCTCTTTCTCTCTCCCCCTCCCATGAGTCACTGCTCTTTTCAAAAGTTCAAAAGGCTACAACACTTCTGCCCGCCTCCCAAACTAGAGTCCCAAGGGCCTTCCACTCAGGCTTATAAACCTTAGCCCAACATTATCCCAAGGAAACAGGCTAAAGCCGGGAAATGCTGATACCAAGAACAAAACTGATAGTGGCCAAATAAATTTGCAAAATTCAGTCTGCTCCAGCCCCATCTTGGAGCTTACAGATTAAATGTAGCAAAGGCTCTCAACATGTCTTCAAGAAGACAGGAGAGGGACAGTGTTCAGCAAGACTCAGACAGTAAACAAGTACTGTCTGTCACCAGCTCCAGGCCTATAGTGGGTGTCAGAATTAGACTCGAGATTCTTCCAACCAAGGGTCTATGCCAAACCTTGAAGGTAGAGTCCTTCAGGTCCTCGAGGCTGGAGGACAGACAACTGACAGGGTCCTTAAGCAGGAATGTGAAGGACTCGGTGGTCAAATGGCCTCCAGAGCCGCACAGGGCTGATATGGTATGTGTGGCGTATAACGCTGGAGAGGATCTGCAGACAGAGTGGGGATGGGTGAAGAGCAGGCATGGCTGCGAGTCCCATCCTCTTGCATTTCATATTTACTTCTGTTGATGAGATCTCGTCATGCTCGATTACAATTCATAGACTCATGTTTCCAGATTTTATGCACCAAAATGCTCTGACTTACAGCGTCACCCCACGCCTGACACTGGCCCCCTAAGCTGCTACTACAAAGCATAGACACTGGGCTTGTCCAGGGGTCTCCAAGGGGCCTTCTTTCTGGGTCCAGTGCCCTCTAGAGGTCATGCCTTCAAAAGCGTTCCAGGGAGAGAAAGAACAGCTGTGTCCCTGCCATGCATGGGTCAAAAGAGCAATGGGTTGGGAGGACATCCTCTGGCCTCCTTGACCTGTGACTTAATTTGCTCCATCCTCCTTCCCTCTCTCCCTCCAACAGAGCCTTCCCCAGCAAATCCCACCCACAGTGTCAGGACACTACCTACCAGCATGGGACAGACTTCAGAGGCCCAGAAATAAGGCAGGTCTCCAAGACCCCACTGATCTCCCCCAAATCCCCCAGCCTGTGTGGTAGACAGGGCAGCTCTGCTCAGCCAGCCCCGGGCTCTGCCACTTCGCCTTGGTCCAATGCTTATCCATCGAGTAAAGAGCGTGGATAAACATTGGCATTTCTCTCTGTAAAGGTGTGTGCCCACGTGCATTTCCTACTACACCAACCCAGAGCTGGACTCATGTGGCCATGTGTGTCCTTGTCTGCCTGTGCATGCGTGTGTGTGTGTGTGTGTGTGTGTGTGTGTGTGTGTGTGCTGTGTGTGCTGTGTGTGTGTGTCTGCCTCTGTGTTGTGTGTTCCTGCCTCTGCTGTGTGTGTGTTGTGTGTATGTGCCTGCCTCTGTGCTGTGTGTGTGCCTGTCTCTGTGTTCTGTGTGTGCCTGCCTCTGTATTGTGTGTATGCTTGTCTCTGTGCTGTGTGTATGTGTGTGTTCCTGCCTCTGTGCTATGGGTATGTGTGTGTGTGTGTGCCTGCCTCTGTGCTCTGTGTATGTGTGTGCCTGCCTCTTTGCTGTGTGTATGCGTGTCTCTGTGCTGTGCGCCTGCCTGCCCTCTCTGAATATCTTTTGATTTGTTCCTTTCCCCTCCTTCCATCCATTTCTCTAAAACTTTTTATTACATTTATTTATTTACTTACTTATTTGTTTGTTTGTTTTTTATGTGTAGGGGGTGCGCATGTCAGAGCATGGTTGTGAAGGTCAGAGGACAATTGTGGGAGTTCTCTCCTTTCTGCTGTGTAGGTCCTGAGTATTGAACTCGGGTCGTCCATCTTGGTGGCAAGCACCTTTACTCATTGAGCCATCTTGCCTACACCCCCTCCCGTTCTGTTTTTCTAGGTCTCTGTACCCTCTGCCTGTGGCACACAGTGGCAGCCATCAGTCTGCTGCGTCTGCTCCCCATTCCTGTGCCTTCTGTCCTGAGCCACCCGTGTTCTTCAGAACATCCCTGTCCCCTGCTGTATCTGTCCATGCCTCTACTTCTTGGCTTTTGCAACCCCTTGGGGATCTGAGCTTCCCTGCAGCACATGTGGCCACTGAGAAGGTGACCCACTGCCCAACTTTAGCGACTGGGCAATTTGAAGACCTCTGCAGCTCGCACACCTGGCCAAATCAAGTCTAGCTCGGCCGATTCCTGCATGTCTCAGCTCTGAATCCTACCCCCTTCTCCATTCCTGTGGCTTATGTATGCTCAGCGGTCCCACACAGCCTTGAGTCCATACCCTTCCTCTAATTTCCTCATCCTCCGCTCTGCTCTCAACCACCGTCATCGTCCCCGCTACAATCACCATCAAATACCTCCCCTCTCCCCAGCCATCTCCACTACCTCAGCCGCAGCCACCCCAACTCAGCCTCCCCTCCCCAGTCACCCCCATGCTTCCTCAAATTATCCAGTCCCCCCGCTCCACATTGCCCCCCTCAGCCTTATCACCTTGACTCAATCCATAGCTGCTGTCACCATTGCCGATACACCAGAGTCTCCACCACTTCCTCTGGGACCTGGGGTAAGTGAGCAGGTAGAGGTGTAGGTCTCAGACCCTCCATGGCTAATGTCGAGTCATCACAGACCCAAAGCTGCTTTTCTGGCTTTCGGTGAGGTAGACTCTGTGTCCACTCCCAACTTCCTGCTTGTCCCTGGGCCAGCAAGGTGCCTGCTCCTTCCACTGCCTTGGCCACTCTGCCCCTGGAAAGCAATTGACAGAAGGTTCTCCTGCCTCCCTCCCAGTCTCTGCCCATCAGAACTGAAGGTCTGAGCCCGGGGTGAGGCTGCCTCTGGGCTGGGCCCCTCTGATCCTGCTGTCACTCTCTCTTCCTGGCTTTTCTGGAGCCCAGGGAGGCTGAACCTCCATCACGCCCACCCCGGGCAGCTGAGCGTCTGGCATTGATTACCAGCTCCACAATTACTCTGCAGGACGGGCAAGGATTTCAAGGCTGATTGACTTCAAATGAGAAATCCATGGGGCTTCAAGGAGAGCCAGGAACCCTCTGCTGGGGTAGGGGTCAGGGACAAAAGGAGGAGCTGCCCTCATCCTCATGGGCTGTGACACAGGAGCATGCACCTGCTCTCTGCCCTACCTTGAGGCTTCAGGTTGAGGTCTCAGCATCCTCCTGCCTCATTCCCTGCCTTCGTAGAGACCAATAGGAGATGCCCAGTGACCAGGCCTGCAGATTGAGCCAAGTCAGGCTTCCTGCACACTGGCATTCCATTCTTTAGTGAAGCTAGGGAGGCTTCAGACAACAGGAAGGATGATGGAGAGACCTTTTGAGTAGCCAGTGGGAGGCCAGGTCTCCTCATGGGTACAGGAAAGTGGGGGGTGGGGGGTGTTAAGGAGCGAGTGGTAAGGTGGATGGTAAAGCCACTGGAGGTAGCAAAGAGAGTGGCTGTTCTGGGACCAGGATAATGCAGAGGTGATGGCTGACACCTTCTGAAATGAGAACCATGTACATATATCAGTGTCCTGGTCACTTACAAGCCTGTGAATTATCCCATGAAGCTGCACACATAATCACAGCCATCTCCCGCCTCTCTCATGCATAAGCTCCCAGGTTGAGAAGCAAAGACAAACACAGAAAACTGGTCATTACACACATGTCCAGTCTTGGGTGCATGCACGTGTGTGTGTGTGTGTGTGTGTGTGTGTGTGTGTGTGTGTGTACACACTTCATCACCAAAGTGGATGCACACTACTGCACCCCACCAGCACTCACATCTTCACCCACACACGCACTCACAGATCCTCCAGCGCCCTGTCACACACTCATAGCTAACCGCCCAAAGGAAAATGCCAGAGCCCCACCCCCACCCACTTGTGCTTGAGAAATTGTGACAAGAAGCAAGCCACTTGTTTCTTTCTTCCTCCCCCCCCTGCACCCCCCAGGGCAGAGGGTTTTCATTTAAAAGTTGCCCGGGCTCAAGCTTTCAGATTACAGTCTACACTATATAGGTTTCCTAAAGATAAGGCTGAGAAATTGATTTCAATTACCAACGTGGAGAGGCTGCACTTCTCGGCGCGCCTGAGCGGAGTGTTAACCCTGGAGGTCCATGGGCTGGAGATGAGGAGCCAGCTACAAGCAGGCATGTGGTGCTGCACACTCACACGTGTGGTACAGCCACGTGCAGCATCCCACTCATACTCGCCTCACATATGAGGAGGCTGAGGTTCCGGCCTCGGCTCGGCCTTTATCTGGCTTGTGTGATGCTCCTCGTGGACCTCTCATTGTCTGCAGGGCTCTTCTCAGCCCACTTCCCTGCCTCCGGAGGTTCTGGAGATGGTGGCCCCACTCCAGCTGAGCACCTGCAGGGATTTGAATATGGCTTATTACCCAAGAGTTTGCCTGTTGAAGGTCTCATCCTCAGGCTGGCAGTGTGGAGGTAGAAGGAGCTCTAAGAAGCAAGGCCTTCGGCTAGGGAAGTGCTGGCCACACAAGCATGAGTTTGGACCCCTATTACTCATATAAGGAAACCAGGCATGGAAGCACACATCTGTAATCCAGCCACTGGGGAGGCAAAGACAAAGGGGCCCCTAGGGCTCCCTGCCCAGTCAACCTAACCTAGCAGGCAAGCAGCCGGTCAGGAAGAGATCCTGTCCCAAAAGAACACGTGATATTCCCAAGGAATGACACCTGAGGTTGTCCTCTGGCCTCCACACACATGCATGTGCACCCACACACGCCTACATATACATACACACAAAAGAAATAGGTCCTAATGGAGGATTATGCCACTGATGGAGGGGGGAGCACACTCTTGGAAGAAGTTAAGGTAGATCTCAGGGAACCCCAGTGGGTTCCTATGTGTGACGTTCTACAGCAGTAAGTCTACCTGGCGTCCTATTTTTCCACATGGTCACTCCTCTGATTCCACCATGCTGTGATTCACCCGAGGTGTCCTTCACCAGAGCCAGTGTAATGCTGTTTGGAATTTCCATCTCTAAAACCTCTTATTTTTATAAAATGTGCAGTCTTGGGCATTTTGTTATAGCTGATACTACACCCATCCCTATTGAGACTGACTGTCCTCACATGCTTCCCAACCTTTCCTTCTCTTGGCCTCTGGGCTGCAGAGAGGCTGGTAGCTAATGGGTCTTGTATTAGTCAGTGTGCCCATCCCTGGCTGCTACTACAGGCAGGCCCTGAAAGCTCAGTGGTTTGAAGGGTTTTGGTTCTATTTTGTTTTGTTTTTCTTATGCTCATAAAGCCCTCCATGAGAACATGGGTAACCTACTGCTGCCATAACAAACAATCACAGACTTAACACTGTCTAAAATAATTTCTATTTACTATCTCAGGTAAGAAGTCCAGCTGAGGCTTAGCCGGATCTTTTACTAAGAGCATAGCTAGAATCGAAATGAGAAGAGTCATGTCCACCGTCATTCAGGCTGTCGCCAAATTATAGGGCTGAAGCCCCTGTGTCCTTGCCACTTGTTGGCCAGGGCCATCTTTGAAGGCCAGCCCTACTCTCTGGTCCCTGGCCTCTTCCATATTCAAAGTCAGTCATGAAGCATTACTGAGTCACTCGCCCTCTTCAAACCTCTCTGGCTTCCTCTTCTGTAAGCACTTGCTCCTGAATAATGTAGTCTCTCTAAGATCATCTGATTAATAAATAATTGTCCCTCCTAAGCCCTTTGATCCTGGTGTTCTTTGGTAAAGGGACAGAGAGAAGACTGCCCTTCTGCTCAACCTGATTTATTTTTCAATCTAACTACCTCAAAGCAACAATCACTGGCCCACCGTAGCTACTGTCCACAACCCAGTTAACTAGAAATCTTTCCAGCTGTCACCAAACCTGCTCATGTAATTACAATCCACGCAATTAATCCATCCACTGAAAACGGGAAACTGAGTCACAGATCACACGTCAGTGAGTGCAGTTTGAGCAGCTTTGAGTTAGAAACTGGGAATGAAGATGTATAATAACACATGTTCAGGAAAGAGCTGCCGAGATGACTGGAGGATAAAGGCCCAGGACTGGGTGCTAAGGTTCCTGGGTAGCTGTGACTGGGAAATGGCGAGAGAAATGCAGTTCATAGGAGGCAAAACAGGTGGTGGTTACACTTGCAAATGGAAACTAATCAGCTGGAGAGGGAAGCAGTGAGAGTATCAGGCCAGACTTACAGGTGAGACTCAGACCGCAAAAACGTTCCTTTTACCCCCTAAATCAACCAACTGTTTTTAAATCCTTCCCACACCCACTGAAGGTACTCGAAAGCAAATCGGGGTTGTTGCTAGGGGGAGACTCTGTACAGTCACACCTGGACACCGGACTAGAAAAACCGAAAGAACGAAAGCACAGAAAGGGTTCGCTCTGGGCGGGGGAAGCAGACATGGCCTGTACTTAAGGGGAGAGTCCAAGATTGCGCTGGGACAATAGCTTGCAAAAAGACGGTCTATGGAGAGTATGTGTCTATAGAAATAAGAGTTGTGGCTAGAGCAAATAAACTGGAGAAGACAGAAATCCAATACAAGGATGTATCCACTGGCTAACCATCACTGTGTGAACAGAGGCTTGGCCATGCCACAGAGAAAAATGTCCTTGTGGGGCATGCCTCTGATTTGTCAACTGGGGACCAGAAAGGAGGACAGTTTACCCAGTGGTGCCTGAGCTCTTCAACAAAGGATCACCAGCAAGATGAGTGTCACCTGGTTCATACCAGCAGTGTCTGAGCCCCTCAATAAAGGATGCCCACAGGGTGTTGCCCACTTCAGCGGTGTGCTTGAAAACAGATGAGACCATGAGTATCATCTATAGCACATACCAATGGCCCTGGTGTGAATACCAAGTTGATGTCAAGCTATCCGGCTGAGGATGTGGCTCCGTAGCAGAGCGCTTGCCTAGCATGCTTAGAGGAAGAGACCCTGTTCGGTCCCTCTACTCCTGTCCCCGTGAGTGGTGAAGAGGCAGGGCAATGCTGGCTGTGAACATTGCACAAAAAAAACACCATCCAACCTGCGCTCCTGCTGCACTGAAATTGCTTGGGAGGATGGGATGCAGCAGCCAGAGCCAGGGAAGCTGAACGAGATTTCTAGGAGATCCTCTATTATCTGCCCTCCGCAATGCAGGCGGGCCTGTGGTCCTCACAGAACTAAGAAGGTGCCCCCTGCTGACCGGGGATGGATGTGAAAGGCTAGAGTTAAACAGGCGCCCCAGTGGTAGGGATTCTCCTAGGTCAGAGGCAGCGGGCCTTCTGAAGGCACCAGCCCGGCCCACAGAGGACAGAGAGGCTCATGTGAGAGAGGGAGAATTCCCACAGGCCAGAGGGTTCTGGTAACGGAGTCTTCCAACTTTGCAAAGTTCTAGGAGCTAAGGTTTTTATCGCCGCTCCAGGCAAGACCGCCTTTTGTATGGTTCACAGCCTCAAAAACAGCGCCACCAGCTGGTGATCATGTGCTCAAGCACGGGGCCTAGGGAAAGCATTTCCCGTCCAAGACCTAGAGAGGAATTGTGGATGGCTGAGCGAAGAAGCATTCCATTCACAAGGGAAAAATGAGGCCAAGAAAGCTTTTCTTACCTGAAAGAACACGAAATCCATGCCCAGAATGGCAGAGTTCCCTCAGCTCGAGATTCCAGTTCACTGCCCACAGCCAGGGCCAGGCCCCATCTGTGGTGGGGTGGGCTAGGCAGGGGAAAGTCGGGTGGGTTCAGTGGGAACAAGCTGTAGATGGGCTCTGAGAGTCTCTGATCTTCACCTTCTCATCCTGAGTTCTGCACACAGGCCTATGGCCTGAGTAAGCCCCCTAAGCGGCAGTCTCCCTGGAATCTGCGGTTGCATGCTATCTTCAGGGGCGGAGCGGGAGGGGGACGAATACTGGGACCCAGAGATGATGCGTCTGGCGTGGCCCGGTTCCCTTTCCGCTCCTCTGCGCCTTAATTAAGTGCTTTCATTTCCCTTCTTCCCAGCACACAGGCCCAGCTGAGATAAGGCATTGATCCCCTCCCAAAGGAGGAGGGAGGCCTGCCGAGCTCTTTGTGGGACAAAGACTGATGGCTTATTAGCAAGTCCTTAATTGTGTGGCCTGAAACTTGAGGAAGTTAGAAGATACATCTGAACTAGGGAGTGCCTCTGAAGTAAACCGTTTCTTCGCTGCGTCCCACCCTGCACCCCCACCTCAGCCCAGCCTAGTGGAGGTCAGCCCACCTCAGGGGACCTCAGCCGACCTCAGGGGACCTCAGCCAACCTCAGGGGAGCAAAGGCTCAGAGTGTTGCAAAGAATGGGGAAAATGTCTCACGCGACCAAATGATGCTCCAGTTTGCCAGATGCAGCCAAGGACAAGGTCCAGGAACCCAAATGTCTCTCTGCTACTGAGAGACTTTAATAAAGCCTAGCTTAGCCCCTCTGAGGGCCTCAGTTTCCCTTTCTGTACGATGAGAAAGTTCACCTCTTAGCCATAGTATACAAATATATGTGTTGAAACTGTGTGGTGGGGAGGGATAAAAGGTAAAGTCAGGTTCCACCCAATTCCTCAAGGCCCATTTCCTTCTTCCTTGCGTGTTAGAATTCACAGAAACACCCTGGCAACTGGAGCATCCTGAATCAACTGCTCCATCATTCCAGCTGCCCAGGAGGTGTGATTAGAGTCAAGGGGCTATCAAGAGTTAAGACAGTCCCCTACAGCAAGAAGTCCCCAGCCCCGGTAATCACTCATCATTCTTTCTTAAAAGATAACTTCTTGTAGATAGATAGATAGATAGATAGATAGATAGATAGATAGATAGACAGATAGATCATAGAAACCAGTAACTGCTATAATCCCCCTGAGGAGAAAGCGCTACAGCCAACCCGGCATCCCATCCATGTGAACGGAAAAATCTGAGCATCCCATGCAGCCCTGCCCTTCGCACCCAGCAGCCCTCCCAGCCAGTGCGTATCCTTGGCAACCAGCCAGGGCCCAGGGTTTCACATCGACATTTGTTGAATAAAAAATGAACGTAAGAAGTTAAGGAGCAGTGCATCCAGAACACTGGAGCTGAGAGCCTCATCTGTCACCTGCAAGTCTCTCACCTCACTGGGTCTTCCCACACAACACAACGAGTCACAGTGCCGTTGTCTCTGTCCTAGGGCTGAGGACGCCGTTTTCAGTAAACACTTTGGAGTCATCGGTTGTCCTCCAAGTGGACACAGACAGCTAGAGGCTGAGAACCCCTGAGCCTTTTCCTCACGATGCAGAGGGGAAGGGTGGCCCTCATAGGCTGGCTCTCACTGCAGCCAGGACAAGCATGAAGCAGACTCAGCTAGAGTGAGGCACACCCCAAAGCATACTTCTCCAGCTCAGAGTCTGGCCTTTGCCTAACTGCCCCTCCTGAGAGTAAAGGGTAGACTCCCCTTCCCTTCTTACTTGATGCTCACAGTATAAAGATGGCCAACAATCCAGGATCCCCAAATATCTAGCAGATTTAGAGACATCCAGAATCCAGATTTGTGAATTTTCCTTCCCAGACACAGATAAGCATCAGAATAACAAGAATTTCTGTAGGGATTGTCAAGCCACATGCCATAGAGAGAGGCCCAGGGCTCCTTAAAGGCATTTCAAATGTCCGCATGACCATAAGGTCCTTGGACTAAGCTCCTGCCTCGTTCACTCTTGCTGGCCTTACTTGGTCCTAAGCCCCTCTGTTTTGTCAGTTGTGTCTTTTGAGTTGAGATGTAAGCTAAGATGTTCATAAAAGATTGTATAGCTTTGTAGTATCGTGGTGTCTTAGTTAGAGTTTCCATTGCTGTGAAGAGACTCCATGACCATGGCAGCTCTTATAAAGGAAAACATTTAATTAAGGCTGGTTTACAGTTCAGATGTTTAGTCCATTATCAGCATGGTGGGAAGCATGGTGGGACACGGTGCTGGAGAGAAGCTGAGAGTTCTGCATCTGGATCCATAGGCAGAAGGAGGAGACACCCTGGGCCTGGTCTGAGCTTCTGAAATCTCAAAGCCCACCACTAATGACATCCTCCAACAAGGCTACATTTCCAACAATGCTACTGTCTAAGAGTCTATGGGGTTCATTTTCATTCAAAACGCACGGGAAAGTGTGGAAGAATAAGCCAGGAAGCCTGGTCCCAGCCCGTCTTTACCCTATGAACTTAGGCACATTCTGTGCTCGGCCCAGGCCTCCATCTGACACAAGGCAGCCTATGGGTAGAGAGGAGAGGATGACGACTTTCCAGCCAGAGGGTCCCTAGCCTGGCTTTCCACTGGGCTGAGGAACACAGGATAGAGGAAAGACCAGAAAGGAAGAAAGCCCCCTGCCCAGCCGTCTCCTGGCAGCCTCAATCACTGTTCAAGCCTGGGGCCATTTTCTTCATTGCTTCACTCTGGAAATATTGATACTGGCTTGCCAAACAGAGAAACAATCCTTCTCTCCTTGTGGCAGGAGGAGGACAAGGAAAATGAGCTTGCTCATTAACGAGGCGGCCCAGAGATGTCCTCTCCGCTGCCCTGTTTTTTTCCAGGACAGCTGAGGGACTCGAGAAAAAACACAGATGAGCAAGATCCATCTGTTTGCATTTAATTTGATACTGAAGTTCCCAGCTCTGACAATGGAGAGCTAACTGTGTTCCAGCACGCCAGACCAGGGTGGGGCTGGTGGGGGAGAAATTACTGCCTGAGAGGAACAGTAATTATAAATCAAGGGCTTCCTGGGAATATCTAGGTCCCTCCACTGTTTCTTGGGTGATTAAAGTGGAGCAGATAAGCCAGGGATGGGGTGGCTGATTTAAAAGAGTATTGTGAGAACTCGGGTGCCTCTTGGCCTACTCCGGGGAAGTCTGTCTCCCATCAGTAATAGGAGACAGTGGCTATCTTTTATCAACTGCCTTCCATAAACTAAACCACGCGCTCCAAGCATCACAGGTTATCTCAATAAATCCACCCGGCAGCCCTGAGACACAAAGCATTCCTGAAAGGCCCACTTTGCAGGTGGAAACTGAGGCTCACAAGAGGTTAGCTGTTCTCCTCAGGGTCACAAACCGAGAGCTAGAAGCTAACCCCTCACTCTTGCCCCACCCCCATCCCCCATTCCCTGAGCGATCTCTCCACCCCCGAGGTCCAGAGTCTATGGGTAAGGAGAAGAATGCCCCATTGTCACTCGGTGTTCACATGAACTGGGTACCCTGCCCCATGTGTTCTGGTTACATCATCCACTCTTCTCTTCTCAGCCATCTATAAGGTAGTCCTGGCATCTCCGTTTTACCGCTGACAGACCTGGTTAAGTCAGCTATCAAGGTCACGTAACTCATTTAGGATGGAGGCTGGGATTCAATATCCTAGTTAGCTCTGATTGTCCTTTTCCTGAGGAAAACTCTATTGTATTATCTGGTAGCCTGGACAAGAATGGAACTTCTGAGATGGACTTGACCATCACTAGGCATCCATCAACAACCCCCCCCCCATGGCAGACAAGAAGAATGGTCCATCACATACGTGAACAGGGAGAGGAGGCACCCAGATACGATACCTGCTGCCTGCTAAGACCAAACATCCACCCTGGTTTGATTTCTACCTGAGAGATCTGACTATACTGGAGCAGGAGGAGACCTGCCCTGGGGGTGGCTATACAGCCAGAGTATATGTGGACAGAGACTGAGAAAGCCTATATGGCAGAGCCAAGAAGATAAAGCAACTGGCCAAGACTTTAAGTACTGAGCAAAGGAACCGACTGCCAGAAAGTGTAAGAGTGCATGTGGAGGGAACCCCCGGAGACCAGAGGCTGGGACAAGGGAGTTGCTGCCAGCCAACCCTGGGAATGCAAAGTCCAACCCAGACCCAACTGAAAAGGGCTGTCACTATCCTGAACTACCCATTCCCAGAGCAGTCATGTCCCCTGTCTCCTACAAACTGTCAGCTGTTCTGGCCCGAGGAAGGTAAGAGTCAACATTGAAACACACTTAAAATGTGAATTTTATTTTATTTTATTTGTGGTTTTTCAAGATAGGGTTCCTCGGTTTCTCTGTGTAGTCTGGGCTGTCCTAGAACTCACTCTGTAGACCAGACTGGTTGTAAACTCAGAGATCTGCCTAACCTGAGCCACCACCACTCAGAAACATAGATTCTAATCTGAGACCGCACATTCTCATTTTGTAATTAAAACCCATTTAACACCTAAAACTGGACGTTTAAAATAGACCTGTTACTCACAGTGAGCCAATAAACTGTGGATACCAACTTTTAAAAAAGACAAGGGGAGACGCGGGATGTTGTCCTTTGTTTCCATACCGTAAGTTGTAACTTTCCATTTTTCATTGTTTAGGTTACTTCCATCGTCCCACGGTCCCAGAAGCACAGAGAAAGGGACCCTGACTCCCTGCCCAGGGGAGAGAGAGGAAGAATCCCTCCCTCCCTGTTGAGACAATCAACAAATCAGCCAGTACCCAAGCCAGAGTCAGAGTAGGTTCACAAAAGCAACTATCTAACAGAGCCTTGAATTATCCATAACATACCTCCAGGAGCTAAGGGGCCACACATTCTGCCTCTGAGAACCTGGAACTTTGACATAATGGAGGAGACTGAGACAAAAGAACGTTGGCGTTTCTGTACAGCCTAAGCAGATCTTATGGACCACCAATTGATGTCCAAGACAGAAAGCGGCCAGGTTTCCGTTACCCAAGACCCCCAGAGACAGGGGGCTGGCTGTGTTCCTTGGGTTCTGGGGTAATGGCTTTGACTGTCTCTGAGCCACATCCATACATCGCTTCCCTCTGTCTCCAGGTTAGGAAGTTCAGGAATATCCCACAGTCCAATTTGGGGTCAGATCTGAGTCTCTGTAGGCCCGAGGACAGGAGACAGGGCTTCAAGGACCTGGAGCGTGTGTGACTTATGGCATCGCTTCCTTTGCCGTTACCAGGCCCCCTAGACCTCCCTCAGCCCAGAGCAGATCCATCCCAGCCCCGAACTTCCCCTCCCAAAATATCCCATAAGCAGTCCCTGCCTAAGTGTCTAGTCTGGAAGAGAGGCTGGCAGGCACAGCAGTGGGGCCAAGTGGGTAGCAATAGAACATCCCTCGGTGCCTGCAACCTCTAGACTCCAAGATGGGGGAGGGATGCCAGAGATCTGAGCCCCACCCCTGCCCTGAAGCCACTGGACTCCAGGGTCAGGAATAATTCTCTGAGGCAGTATAAGCTCCAACTGGCACCTTCCTCCAGGCTGGGTCTCCACACCACCCTCCAGTTGGATCCTTTCCCTTGTAGCTCCAAGTTCCTTCCCCAGATTAGCCGTGTAGCTCAGTGGACAGCACTGCTTTTCTGAGAGCCAGGCTGCCTGCGTTCAAATTTCAGCTCTCCCACAGATTCAACCTCATGCTTCCCCCTCTGTTGTGTCTGTCTGGTCCTGTGTCACAGGAGCGTGATAACTGGTGGCGTTGAGGCCGGGTGAGTGATCATACCTGCGGGGCCTATACACGGCTCTTCCTCTGTGTTCCCCCATCTTCATTCTAGGCTAACTCAAGCCTGGCCCGTGTCCTAGCTTCTGGGCTCAGACAGCTGATGCAGTGATCTCGCCTCCCTCCCCTCTCCAGGGTGGATGGGTTTGAATGCAATCTGTAATCCCCTGAAAGGCCCCTGAGGGACCCATCGGCTCCTTCTAAGGAGCATTAACTCAAACTGTAACCAGCTTTCTGCACGGGCGGTGGGAAGGCCAGGTCCCCTGGGAATCCTCCCAACCATGGTGAGGAACTGCCAGCTTCTTTCCCAAGCCAGGGGTAGGAGTCGCATGGCAGTTGCCTTGAGCCGAGCCCAGTCCAGTCCAGTCCAGTCCCTGCGTGCTCAGGAGCTACCACCTCCAACTCAGTGGCCAGCCCAGACAGCAGCTAGCAGCTTCCCAACAAGGAGAGAAGCCCTCACTCCTGACAAGCCTGTTTGTTCTCTGTAGGTTTGACCAGAGATTCTCCACTCTACCCTCCTTCCCCTGTTCCTCTCTGGATACAGAGGTGAGGGTCCTCTATTGCTGTACCAGAAAGCAAGGCTAGACTGGGTTTGTCATTAGTGAGAGATCCTTGCAGAGTGGCTGCCACTGTGAATCAGGAGGTAACGGCATTCGGGAGAGGGTGGAAGAAGATGCTGAGCTAAAACAGAAATTGGTACTTGAACTCCGCTAAGGTAGATCCTATTTCACTTTATCGCCCCCTGCTACTCCCTCCCCCGTATTTCCAGCTCCAACCCACACTGAGCATAGAATAACCACTCAGAACAGTTCTACTGTGAATGAATGAAGGGACGGGTGAATTATTGCTTCTGGGGTCAGTGGTTGACCCCACTGCAAACATCAGCGCTGATAGATGCTCTCTCAGCCACCTCGTGCCCCAGGAGACCCAAGGGGCCCAGCCTATGGCCCCAAAGGTCTAGAAAGCAAGGGTGATTAAGCCGCACTGGGGCCTCCACGGGATCTGATGAAATGAGACAAAAGCAACCAAATCAAGAGTCTGGAAGCCAGAAGCGCTGGGAAGCATCCGTGGGTGGGTCCCTGAGCTCATCTTGTCAGAGACAAAAACAGGGAAAGAGCTTGGCCCACCACCAGCTAGGCCTGCTGCACTGCCCACGGGCCTGTCCACTAGCACTCTGGCCAGGGCCCACAGAAATTGGTACTTGAACTCCAGCCCCTTGCCCAGCTTCCACCATCAACCTCCACCACTCCCACAGCACCTTGCCTCTCTCACCCCAGGCTGAGCAATGGCCAACAGGCCAGGCCAAGAAGGAACTAAGCCCCAGGGAGGAGAACAAATAGAGAAAAGTAACGGAACCTCTGCCCCGCCCCCTCCGATACGCACAGATGCAGGTTGCCACTCAAAAAGCAATCTCTCCAAACGTTTAAAAACCGCCTGCAATTTATATCTTGTGCTTGACAGAGCATCTCCAAGTCATTTCCTGGCACACAGAGGCACCATCAGCTCAGGAGCACAGCTGCGGCTCCGCCCCCAGCCCAGCTTAGGTTACCCTCCCTCCCCCCATGTGGGTGGGGCCAGGTAGGGATATCCTGCTTTGGTCTCTCCCAGGCTCAGCAGGGCTCGGAGGGATAACCCAGAGAGGCCTGAGTTTGCAACCCCATCCAGGACTCCCATTCTCCCTGAGTCCCAGGTCCAGACAAAAAGAGCCATGTCCTTCCCTGAGATGTCCCCAGTCTTTATCAGGCCTAACAGGATATTACAGGAGTTGGCCACGTGGAAACAGGGCTGGGATTCCAAAATGAAGGCTGCAGAAGCAAAGACCCCGCGGTGGAAAAGGCCTCACTGGAGCGCAAAGGCAAGGCCACAGCAGAGAAGGCCAGTGAGGGGGCTCTGACTCAAGGAGCTGGCTGCGCATCCACAGGACCTTCAAGCAGGAAGGACACTGACACAGGGGACAAAGACAGACCAAGAGGCAGACCACAGAGAAGAGAGAGGCCATTGGGAGAAGAGAAGGGATTGGCTGAGGCTTCTGGAGGCCAGGCCTGTACTCCCCGATCGCTCCCCCCACTTCAGTTCCTTCCTACATCAGCCTGGGCCATGCTCACCTCTGGTCTGCTTTTACAGCTGCCCCAGAGCTTCCACTTTTCCCCTGGCCTGGCAAAGCCCTCCCCACAAGCCCCCGGCCCCCTGGCTGGCTCCCTCTCCCGGTGCAGCCTACCCTCAGATGTGAAGTTCTGCTATCTTGCTGCCTTCAGAGCCTTCCCACTAGCAGTCAGTTAGTTACCTTGTGCTGTGGCCCATCATTACTGTTGTGGTTTTGCTGCTGTCTGTTTTGTTTCTGTAGCTCAGATTAGCCAGAACCTTCGCCTCAGCCTCCCCAATGCCAAGGTTCACAGCGCAGGCCACCAGACCCTGCTTGCTTAGGTCATTATTCTTGGTCACCCCCTCAAAGCTATAAACTCTAGGGGGGGCAGATGCTTTATCTGTCTTGTTCCCAGCTACAGTCCTAAGCACCTAAAGGTGGCACACAGTAGGTACCCGACAAGAACCTGGCTATAGGCAAACCCTTCCTACCGCCATAGTTCTGATTTTGCTCGGTGTAGATCCTTAGCCTGCAAACTTCAGCTGCTGCCTGTGGAGTTCCCGGCAATTAATCATGTTCTGTCAGGTGATACCCTTTGTGTTGTCATTGGAGGCTGCGTCTCATTCGTCTCTGTCTGGCCCCAGGGTCTGATGCATAGTAGGTGTTCAGTCGGGGGTTCCCTGCCGTTAACCCTCTTCACCTCCCCTGATTGAGTGATAGGCTAGCAGCAGACATTGCCAAAGGCAGAGTAGACATAGACACAGACACACACAGAGACAAGACACCCAGAGGCAAACACAGAGATCCCCACAGACCGACGCACAGAAACACAGGGAGAGAGATGCACAGAGAGAGACAGAGACAGACACAAATAAACAGACAGACACAGAAATACAGACAGACACAGATACATACAGAAAGCCACATAGAAAGCCACAGACACATAGACATAGAGAGAAACACAGACACAGGCATGGACGGACACACAGAGAAACACAGGTATACAAACAGAAAGACAAATACACACATGGAAACGCAGATACTCAGATTGACAGACACACCCAGGCTGCCAGGGAGACAAGGGAGGGGCAGAGAGGCTGGGCGGGGAGTGTGGGGACTTCCAAGGACACCACAGGATCTAAGAGAAAATTCCGTCCATGGGGAAAACAACTGGCACAGCCAGAAAGACAGGGACCTTGATCTCAGGAAGACCAGATGCCAGTTCGCAAACCAGCCTCTCCAGTCTGGAGCTGCGTGACCTTGTGCAAAGCTACTCACCTCTCTGAGTCTCTTGGGGCAGTGTTGTCGGGACCATCAAAGGCCATTCTGGATGTTGAGCACCTAACATCCCTCAATTCCGGGAGCGTCTAGGATGTCAGCAAGAAAATAGTAACAGTGTAACTGATGTAAAATGTTCTGGAAGTTAAAGTTCACCACAGCCTGGCTGCAAACACCTTACTAACACTGTCTCCCAGCTGGAGACCGGAAGATTCTGAGAGGTTAAGTGACTTGCCCAAGCCACAGAGCTGACAAGAGAAAGAATCAAGACTGACACCCAGGAAGTCTGGCTTCAGAGTCTACCTCTTAAATTTACTCATCGCAAGAACGGTGCGATGCTAAAAATGGAACCTCGCTGCCTCAGTTTCCCAGTCCATCAAATGGGTCCAATTACTATAACCAGCCCACGGCGAGGTCGGTAGTAGAGAAACAATACCAGACAAGAAAATGTCTAACACAAAATGGGCTCTCAGAGAATGTGGCCTCTTGTTCCTGCCCGGGAGGGACAACAGGCCACTAAAACGCTCTGAGCAGAAGGCCACAGGGAACTAAGCCAGCTGGTGGCTGGTATCAGGCTGCTCATTTGGTAAATGGGATTTGGTTAGAGAGATGAACGCTGCCACTTCTGGCTAATGTGTCATGTAAATTCTAATGATAATACAGCCTGCGCACAGCACCCGCCCCGCGCCTGCCGATGCTCAATTATCTCCCCGAGGCTCTGGCAAGATCCACGCTTCGCTGGGACCCGCATCCCGGCCTGCCTTCCCCAGCCGCAAATAATGAAAGCCCGCCTCGGCTGTGAGATTGCTCACTTACGTTTTCTATTAATTTTTCCCTTTCAGAGGAAAAATGAGAGGAGCTGGGGAAGGGGGAGGGAACGGGTGTGGGGCCAAACTGCAGCTTTCCCGGGTTGCAGCCTCTGTCTGAGGCACACAGCAGCAGCCTGGACCAGGGCAGTGTGCATGGGGAAAGTTCTGTGGTCATGTCTTCAGACATCCTGTGCCTGAGCCAGAGGAAAGCCACCAGCCAGGCGCCAGGCATGCCCAGAAGTCGGAACCTGGACCCTTTGGTGAGCGGCAGAGCAAAGAGGTCACAGATTCTCAAGGCTGACTTCCTATGTGACTTGGAACCGATTATTTAACCTCTCTGATGCATTTCCTGTGGCTGTAAAGAGGGAAGACAGCATTTGACTAGTGCCCAGGGGCCATCCTGAGCTAACTGGCTGAGATTCCCCATCTCACGAACAGGCCAGCAGAGAGGCAAGGCTCTGAGAGGTTAGAAGTTTCCAATCAAACGTAGTGTTCAAGCCAGGACAAGGGCTTTAGAGACCCACCGTTCTAGCTGGCAAGGTTCTGAGTCCACCCTGGACACTTACCCAGGTTTGTTGGATGGGTGTGTGCTTGCTGGTGAGTTTTATATCAACCTAACAGAAGCTGAAGTCATCCGAGAGGAGGAAACCTCAATTGAGAAAATGGCTCCATAAGATCAGGTTGTAGACAAGCCCATGAAGCAATGGTTCTCAACCTGTGGGTCTCGACCCTTTTGACAACCCTCTATCTCCAAAGATATTGACATTACAATTCATAACGCTAGCAAAACTATGAATTTAGCAACAAAAATAATTTTATGGTTGGGGGGGGGCGTCACCACAACATGAGCTGCATTTATTAAAGGGTTGCAGTGTTAGCAAGTGAAAGAAACACTGCCCTAGAGCATTTTCTTACTTAGTGATTGATGGGGGAGGGCCCAGCATGCCTTGGGTGGGGCTACCCCTGGGCTGGTGGTCCTCGGTTCTATAAGAAAGCAGGCTGAGCAAGCCAGTAAGCAGTACTCCTCTGTGGCCTCTGCATCACTCCTGCCTCCAAGTTCCTGCCCAGTTAGAGTTCCTGTCTTGGCTTCTCTGGATGAAGTGTGACTCAGGGTATGTGAACCAAATAAACCCTATCCTTCCCAAGCTGCTGTGTTGCTAGGACAACAGGGCAGGGTGGAGATTGGGGCGGGGGGGGGGGGGCAGGAAGAACTGTAGCCTTCTGGAGAAAGGAAATGAGAGACTTAGGGGAGCCCCTCTCTTAAAGCCCCCCCCCCACACACACACTGTCTCTTGAGCACATGAAGCCCATGGAAGTCTTTGTTGTTGTTGAAGTTAGCTCCTTCTCAGGCCTAGAAAGGATAGATACAGACTCACACCTGATGGCGCGCCTTGCTCTTGGGGACACATTTACATTCCAGTGAAGAAGGAGTATCAGGGGAGGAGTGCCCAGAGGCTCAGCAGCAAGAGAAAGCCACCTCCTGGAGGAGTGTTTAACCCCCCAGCTCTAAGATCTGAAGGCAGCCTGGCGATTCTGGGATGTGAGAAGACAGCCTCTGGCGTACAATCAGCACTCTGTAAGAGACAGCAGAGACTACCCATTGACCAAGCTAAGTCTCTCAGGCAGGAACCACAAAAGAACCCTGTGGCCTGAACACAGGAGCAAATGTGAAACAAACCTTGGCGATGGGGGTGGGGGAGTTCAGCAGTCAAGAGCACTGGCTGCTCTTGCAGGGAAGCAGGGTTTGATTCCCAGCAAGAATCGGCTATATAGTGGCTCACAATGGTCTGTAACTCCAGATCCAGGGGCTCTGACACCCTCTTCTGGCCTCTACAGGCAGCATGGTGTCAGGGTGTGCAGACATGCACGCAGGCCAAACACCCATACGCATAAAATAAAAATTATTTTACAAAGAAAAATTAGTGGACTGGCGGTGAGCAGGCAGATGAGGGGGTCTGGAGCCTTCCAAAACAAAGATGACACCAGCTTCTTAAAGAAATATTGCAAAGCCCTGTCATTGTGCGCATGTCTGTAGGGGAGGATACACAGCATAGGGGCAGGGTGCAAACTTGGGACTTCCAACTTCGACTCTTCTCAACGAGTGTGTCACAGTCCCATGTGGGGTCATGTAACTACATGTGGAGGTTGCAAGCAAAAGAAGAAGAAGGAGAAGAAGAAGAAGAAGAAGAAGAAGAAGAAGAAGAAGAAGAAGAAGAAGAAGAAGAGAAGGAGGAGGAAGAGGAAGAGGAAGAGGAAGAGGAAGAGGAAGAGGAAGAGGAAGAGGAAGAGGAAGAGGAAGAGGAAGAAGCTGGCAACACAGGGCACTTTCTGAACACACAGTGGTCAAGAGTTAATTAAACCAAAAGCACAGCGTCTCCAAGGTGTTGCTTGCTGCCAATGCTCCACCACATGGCACTGTGTGACCTCACCACAGCCTCAGTTCTAACACACAGCATGGGCATTTCAGGCTACATGTGCCATCTCACCATAGACCAGAGAACACTGCCTGAAAACCCTCACCCAGATTCAAGAGCACAGTGCGTGGTGGGCACTGTGCTGGTCGGTTATGTGTCAACTTGACACAAGCTAGAGTCATCACAGAAAGGAACCTCAGTTGAGGAAATGCATCCATGAGATCCAGCTGGCATTTTCCCAGTTAGTGAGGGATGGGAGATAGGGGAGTGCCCAGCCCTCTGTGGGCGGGGCCATCCCTAGGGTGGTGGTCCTGGGTTCTATAAGAAAGCAGAGTGAGCAAGCCAGGGGAGCAGGCCAGTAAGCAGCATCCCTCCATGGCTTCTGCATCAGCCCCTGCCTCCGGGTTCCTGCCCTGTTTGAGTTCCTGTCCTGACTTCCTTTGGTGATGAACAGTAGAAGTGTAAGCCGAATAAACCCTTTCCTCCCCAACTTGCTTTTTGGTCACTGTGTTTCATTGCAGCAATAGAGACCCTGACTAAGACAATACAGTGTTTTACTCCACACAGTTTCCTGCTCCAATTGAAACGGAATCCTTTAATTACCGAGAGCAGAGTCTTTCTTCATGTCCCCACCACTATCCTTCAGTGGGTAAGTATCGGATTCATGTATCTGTGAATTGTATTGTGCTAGAATGTTTGATTTTTAAAAATTGCTGTTTGAGTTGCTAACTTGAGTTTCATAAAAACTAATTAAATGAGTTCTGGCTTGGGATTAGGACAGAGTTTCCAACAGTTTCTGAAACTAAACACACTTTGGCTGCTTTGTTCTATGTGTTTATGCAAAGTGGCATTCTCAGAATTGATGACTACAAAACCAAAATATCGATCAACTCTGAGAAACACAGAAGATGCTCCACACGCCACAGTATCAAGTGTTCCCCTGAGACTCCACCTTTAGTTCTTTCTTTGTTTCTCACAGGGTCTCAAGTAGCCAGAGTGACCTTGAACTACTCATGTAACTCAGGCAGGCCTTGAACTCCTGATTCTCCTGCATCCGTCTCCCAAGTGTTAGGATTATAGGAGCCACCATACCTAGCTAAACACAAAACTTCAAATGTTAAAGAGCTGGGGGTATAGCTTGGTCGGATGAGTGCGTTGTGTGCAAGAAGCCCTGGGTTCACTTCACAGTGTGTCATTAAGACTTGTTTTTATAATGATCTATGAACTTGGGAGAAAACCGGAGGGTCAGAAGTTCAAGGTCACCTCCAACTACATAGCAAGACGTTTGCACTTTGTAGACAAATTGAAAATTAAGTATAGGCCAGAGAAGACCCTCTCAGCTTCTTCCTCTTCTCACACAGGAATTATTTCTGCCCAGTGTCCTTCTAAACATCAAACCTAAATTCTTCAAGCTGCCTATGGCCATGCCAACCCGAACACACCCAATTCCATCTAAATTCAAGTTGTAAAGCTCCCTGTTTGGGCAGTCTCCAGATGAGAGGCAAGAAGCTGACAAAACCTGCCATAGGGGTGAACATTGCCCTCTTGTGCTCTGGGAGCTGCCCCCAGCCCATAGAAGTGAAGAGGAGGGAGACTGCTCTGGCCCAGCTCCATTTGGGGGAGAACACCCTCCTCCAATAAGACATTTTCCTGGCAGTGTTACCAAGGCCCCTTCAGCTCCAAGGACGCGTGGGCTGCCTCCAGGCCCAACATATGTGGGATCGTCTAAAACAGGGACGGGAAAAGAGGGAAACTGAAATCTGTTCCCCCAGGTCTGTTGTCTCAACAAGCAGAGGCCTCCAGAAACTCTTCTGTAAGAGGCGGTGGGGGGCCAAGATTGAAGACGGAATCCCGGTATACAGATGGGAAAAGTAAACCCCCCGCTAATAAGGGAAAGCTGACCTGGATCACCCTGCACAGTGGGTTAGGGTCAAAGCCATAACTAAACTAAAACACCTTCCAGACTGGAATGTGAGGAGAAGGGGGAAGGATTCCTAACAGGAGCAGAGAGAGGAGTGAAGACAGAGCCACAGAGGCTGGGGCAGGTGGAGAGGAAATGAAGGACCCCAGGGCGGTGTCAGGTTGACAGACACGGCCATGGGCCTGGTCTCTGGGTCAAGTGAAGATGGTGGAAAAGTGGACATGATTGGCTCTGTTCACTCTAATTTCCATCCTTCCTAAGCTAGGCAGAGCCATGTGACCAATTCTGGCCAATGACTGCACAGTTCAGGCCAGCACACAGAACTGCCAAGAAAACCTACTGGGCTTTCTTCCTCTCCCAGCAAATGGTAAATCCAAGATGGCAGCTGTACCACTGACATCAGGTGGCTCACAGCCACCTATTACTTCATCCCCCAGGGGATCTGATGTATGAGAATTTTCCCATCACCAAAATGGCACGTGGTCTTGAGGAAATGGGGACACAGCACATTCTGGAGTTTCCAGAGAAAAGTCTCTTAAGATGGCAGTAAAATGCTTCCTTCAGGGTGTCTACCCATCAGAGTCATCTGAGGTGGTGAGCCTCCCAGATCCAGGTAACAGGAAGTGACCAGGATCGGCTCAGGACACCCCCAAGACCAAGTTCTCAAGACATATTTATCTGCTCCGGAAGCAATGATGTCATGGAATGACAGGGGATGGAAGATGAGGGAGAAGGGAAAGGGAACGAGGGAGAGGGTGAGGGATATTCCCTGGGGATGGGATTGGGAGGACGTGACAAAGGACTGCCTCTGGATAAAGGAGAGACAGACGTGGCCCACAGGCCAATGGCAGTTCACAGAGGTACAAGGGAAAGCCCCGTGTTAGGATGAGGTGTTTAGTTTTAATTGGGCATGTTAATTACGTGAACCAAAAGGGGCTTTAGATTGCTGGACTTCAATACTTTGACAGCCGGACCCTGGTAGTCAACCTTAGTCAGAGGAAGTACTCAAATAAAGGAATAGACCTTGGAGGCTAGCTTTAGGAATGTAATCTATCGGGTTTTAATGGGGCAAGGTCTACCAGAGCCATGTTCACCATGCTCTGGCTGGCTAGAGTCCCGGGACACAGCTCCTGGGGTGACCTCCTTCCCAGGCAAGTCTGGCTGCCTTGGAGATAAAAGAGGAGCAGGGGTCTCAATAATGCAGCTCCAACCCAGCTCTACAGTGCGGCTCCACAGGCTCCCGCCTGGCGCCTGGGGAGGAGTCCAGGGGAAGCCTGACTTCTCCAGCCAGCTCCCCCTGCCTCCACCCACCCACTCCCAACCCCGCCACAGAGCCTAGGGGAGAAAAAACACCAAAGGGTGAATTTCTGATTAAAAACAGCTCCTGCTCACCATTTTGGCTGTTCTTGCAAGGGAAAAGGTTCTGGTCTGTGAATGTGCATGTGTGTAGGCATGAGCAGGCTGCTCGTTGGCAGTGTGACCTCTGGGTACATACATGTGAAGCTAGGAGTGTGATATGTGTGTTTACATGTACCTGTATGGGGTTAGGCATGAGTGTGTATGTATGTGGGTGTACTCAATGAAGCTCTTTGGCTCTCCACGTGATTATGTGTATATACACACACATACAGGTTTTTTAGAATAGAAACACTGGTTAAACTACCATCATTAGTTTGGGTTATTTTTTTCCCACAAAATTTCCCTAGGAGCTGGGGAGGTGACTCGTTCACCAAGTGTTAGTCATACAAGCATGGAGACCTGTGTTCAGATCCCCATCACACACATAAAAAGCCAAGCTTTGCCATACTCTCCTCCCAGGGTGAGAGAGGCGCTGATCACATGATGCTGGGGCTTGCTGCACTAGTGAAAGCTGCAAGCTCTGGGCTCAGTGAGAAGCCCTGTCTCAAAAAGTAAGATGGACATCCATTGAGAAAGATACCAGCTATCAACTCCTCCCCTCCGCTGTCGTATATGTGCACACACATCTGTACACACGTATGCACAGACACTCGAGTAGATGCCATACACACCAGCCAGATGTGGTGGTGCCCAGCTGCCTTCCCAGCACTTACAAGCGGGGGCAAGGAGGATCAGGAGTCCAAGGCCAGCCTCGGCTACCTGGCAAATTCCAAGCCAGTCTGGGCTACGGGAGACCCTGTCTCAAACAAAACAAAATACAGACATTCTGGGAAGACTCATAAAAAGGCAGTACTCACCTCCCTCTATCCAGCATTTTATTTCCACTCGGCATATAAGTTGTTTGCCTTTCTCATGTCCTTTCAAGCAGCTAGAGCCTCACCACCGCTTATACGGCTCCCGACCACAGCCGGTTCATCTTTCTTGGGTAAACGAACTCTACAACACGTCACCCACAATTCCCAATTTCAATTTCTCAGAAGTGGAACAAGAACTTAAAAGACTCTTGAAACGAGGTACGAGAGCAGTATCTTCTCCGGGTTTTTTTTTTTTACAACTTTGTCCCCCCCCCCCCCCCATCTCATCTCACAGTCGCTTATCCACCCCTAATTTGACAGCAATTTCTGTTTTTAGCAAGTCACCTTCATAGAGTCATCCTAAAGATTTCAATTTCATTTTACAGAAACAACAGCTCTGTGTGTGCGCTCACAGTATCTTGGTCTACTTATTTAATTGAATTACACAACGTCGGCATAAACAAGGCTGGAAACAAATGCAGCTGGCTAGCAGCAGCTCAGCCTGAGGGAGCTGCAGGCCCAGGGGCTAATGTGCTCGCAGAGAGCAAGATTCCAGAATGGCAAGATGGACTGGCTGCAGGCTGTGGTCCAGTTTGGATGAAGAGCCCGGAGAACCTTAGTCAGGCCACCACTGAGGAGATGCATAAGAGACAACTCCTCTCCTGTCGGGATTGAGTGGACATGCGTGTGTGCTGAGTAGGGAAGCTGTACTTACGTGTGAGTTTCACATCACTTAACGCCAACACATACGCCTCAGCTCCCCCTGGGACCGATGAATCATCTTCCTAAGTCTCCATCGATGGCAGGTAAAGGTGACGCCGGTGGTGTGCCCTGTGTCCCTGGCAACAAGATGACACTGTGGCAGAGGCAGTACACCCCGGGTGTCCCCTCTACCCTCTCTTTGTGCTTGCACAATGGCCCGTTTAGAGGCTTGTCTCCTCCACTGCCGGGTATAGGAATGGAGTCTCAGAAGTGAGGGGCCTTCTCAGCTAGGAAGGACGACACCGGGCTGTGTGTGCAGCCTCTTGGGTGCCAGGGTAGAGTCACCTCAGAGCCCCTATGGCATAGCCTTGCCCCCACAGCTCTCGCCAGCCTGCTCCCATGCTATATTCTGGGACTGAGGCTGGCGACAACCTCTGGCTGGAGAGCGAGTGAGGAGAGAGTATGGGAAATGCTGGCTTCTGGTTGCGCTCACCACCAAGCTACCCAGAGAGCATCTTGCTCTCTGGATACTTTCACGCCATCTTCGTCCAAGCTCGTCCCATTGTCCCTTAAAGAGGGAAGTATCTGTCCTGTGTCCCACTGAGTGACAGAGCTTGTCCCCACACATATATGTCTCCCCTGTCCTCTCTCCACCCCACCCCTCTGGCTCAGTACTTAGTAAGTGCTGGGCAAAATGCTTTGTCCTCTCCAGAACTTTTGGATAAATAACAAATCTACCTTTTATGAATTTGAGCATGAGTTCTAAATATTGTGTGGGACATATTAAGTTTTCACTTGTCGTTCGATTCTCAAAGTTAACTAGCTATCTTAGACTGTTCTTGGCTAAACTGAAAAACCTACAACAGCTGACTTCGCCAGTGCCTCCTGGGGAGGCATGGAGACAGGGGTGTCACATTCCCTGCCATGAGGGATTTGAGAAGCATTGACTTCAGACTGTCCCGGATCTGAGTACTTGATATTTAGTGTGTGACCAAGTCACTCTCTCTCCTCCGAATCCCTATGTCTTCACTGAGGAAAGTCATTGGTATGATATAAGACAGTTTGCTTAAAATGGCATATCCAGTAGACAGGGGCCATTATTATATATTGTTGTTGTTGTTGTCATCGTCATTGTTGTTGTTGTTTGCCATGTGAGAGACAGTGGCCTGATGCAGGCCACAATGCGCCAGTGGCACACTCAGGCTTGAGTGTCCTTGACCTGGGTGTTGTCACTGCCTAGGGGCTGTCTCCCCCTCGGCTTCACTTCATGTCGCTCCAGTACAGTTTCCTGGAAAGCTGAGGTTTCTCCCAGTCACTACCTCAGGTTGCAGAGGGACCAACAGGAGCTGCTACGATGCCCTCCAAAGGTATAAGCCCTATGGAGAATTGGCCAAGGGACCTACCCTTTAAATACCCTTCCTGACTCCAGCTCCTTATCCTTAGGAACCCCTAGGAGAAGGCGAAGCCTTTCCACCTGCTGCCCCCTGGATTCCTGGAGAAAGGAAAGTACAGATTCTAAGAGACAAGGCAGAGACAGTTCTAAAGCTGGCTCATGCTGGGGGCTGCCTGGAGACCCTTTGTCACTCCATCCCAGAAAGGGGATGGGAGAGTACAGCAGCAGAGGAGTCCAGACTGTGGCGCTCCTAAGGGAGTGCAGGTTTTCTGAAAAGAGATTGCCGCCCTGTGTTCTGTCCAGGAAGACTGTCTCTGATGAGAAAGGATGGGACTCCCTCCTAATCCAGAAGTCCCAGAGTGACTCTAATCTGCCCTCAGGGGTAGAGAAGAGTGTGACTTAGGGACCCAGGGTTGGCAGCTACCTTCAGGCAGATCCAGCCCAGCCCCCTCCTAGCCACGCTCACCTGCTCTGGCTCGCCAATGCTGCCATCTAGAGGTATCTTTGGGCACTGCAGGCACTAACAGGTTCTGAAGCCCACAAAGGTCCCCCATTCCCAGCATGAAGGTCTAAAGATAAGAACACAGGAGGCAGAGACAGGTGGATTTCTGAGTTTGAGGCCAGCCTGGTCTACAAAGTGAGTTCCAGGACAGCCAGGGCTATACCGAGAAACCCTGTCTCGAAAAACCAAAAAAAAAAAAAAATGAACACAGACACCCTGCCCTGCCACAGAGAGACCGCACCTCATCCATCCTTCTACTTCCAGGCAGCTGTAGCCATGGATGAAGCTTGCCTGGCTCCTTGCTCAATGTCTGACTCCCTTCTGACAGCTCAGAGCTTACAAGAAGGGGATTCTGGGGCGTGGGGGAGCACATACAAGCTTGGTTCCTTGTGTCAGACTTACAGCAACTGCCGTGTCGATTCTACTGCCCTGTTTTGTTTTGTTTTGTTTTGTTTTACTTTATTTTTGAGACAGGGACATAATAACTCAAACTGGCCTCAAATTTAGCATGTAACCAAAGATGACCTTGAACTCCCAATGCTTTCTGTTCCACCTTCCTAGAAGTGGGATGATGGGCCTGTGCCACCACACCCGGTCTGTGTGGTGCTGGGACTCAAACACAGGGGCTCCCTGTGCTAGTTCTACCAAGTGAGCTTCAACTCCACTACTGCCCCTATTTTAAAGATGAGAAAAGGTCCCTCAGGTTGAGGGATACATTCTTTTGGAGCAATTGTCATCCTGTTCCATGCATCCCCTCCATTACTGGAGGGAGTTCATAGTAGAAAAGGACCTACTGGGTGCCCGAGTCTGTACAGATCAGACCCTGGATTGAGCATACTCAACAAGAATGGAGACTGTGGGTATGACCCCAGGCCTGGTCCACTTCCTCCAAGGAAGTTCCCTGGGAGACAAACCATGGGAGTCCTTGTATGAAGTGACCAGCTATGACAGCAATAATAAGAAGTATCTAGAACCAAGAATAATGGCCCCTGAGAGCCTGTGCTTCTTTGGGGAGTTCTTCCCTGGTCTCAGTTTTGGAAGCTGTCAGTAGGAGACACAAGGCATTGTTCTCCAGTCCCCACAGCCAGACAGCCCTGCCCTCCAGCCCCACAACATTAGGGGGCTAGAGACCCCACAGGACCTGATACATAGTAGGTGTGCAGCCTGAGTTTGAAGGATGCATGAGCGGGCGAGGTGAGGAGCTGATCTCATGGAGGGTGGGATGAGATCTTCTACTCCCTGTTGCCTACCCTAAATGGCCAGAGACTCCCCAAGAGGACAGGAAATCCTGGGCCAGCAGTCTAGCCCCAGCCTAACTCCTCAGCTGTTGTGGTTCCTGGCAAGTCTCGGGCAGTCTACAGAAACAAAGAACTCTGGAACTAATCCTTCCCAGCCTCTCCAACATTGGCCCTTACATACCTGTTCTCCTAGGGTCAAAGGTGAGGCTGTATGCTCACCTCTGTGTATGGGCCTTTAGAAACCTAGATAAATCTCTATCCAATACATTCACGTGTGCCATGACATACGTAAAGCACACATGTGTACATACAAGCATGCACACATGTAGGAAGCCGTATAGGCATGCATATGCACACACAAACTTCCATACACGCACCTGTGTCTGCACGCCACATACCTGTGACCTTTGCTCAATGCTGCAGAGTCTTGGGAAGAAGTTTAGGGACACAGAGAAGTTATGAAATTGATTTCTCTGAGACAAGTTGGAATTAGTTTTAATTATCTTTATCTTTCTTCCAATTGCGCTCTTGGCCTTCCTCTCGCAGTTTAATCCATTGCTATCGACTTCTCCGCCAGCGCTGGGGGCAGGGGGCCGTGTGCTCGCTCTCAGAAAAACAAACAAACAAGAACAATGACCAGCCCCACCTTTCTTTTCCTTTGCAACAGAGAAACCCACCGGTCTCAGGCAATGGGAGAGAGTCCCCAAGGCATGTACACACACACACAACATACACCCATGCATGGACAGGTGCATGAATGCATACATACATACATACATACATACATACATACATACATACCCTCCCTGTTTCCCCTCTGAGACAAAATACATAGTAGGTAATCACGAATGAATGAATGAATGAATGAATGAATGAATGAATAAAGATCGCCTCTTTGAAACCCATATGAAGGTCTATCACAGTGGCTAAGCTTCCTAACGCTACAATCCTCTCACACAGTTCCTCATATTGTGGTGACCCCCACCTTTAAATTTTTCTGTTGCTATTTCATAGTTGTAATTCTGTACTGTTATGAATCATAATGTAAATATCTGATATGCAGATATCTGATATGTGTCCCCTATGGGAGTTGTGGCCCCACAGGTTGAGAACCATTGGTCTACTACATGCACACATGCATTCATTCAACCCACAGTGAGTCTCAGGCACCATGAGAGGCACAAAAGGTATTGAGCAACCTGGTGGGTCAGACCCTCTTGGAGCGTTTCGCCTAAGACAGGCCAGAGAAGTGCACAGGTGTCCCCATTCTGAGCTGAGTGTGAGGATGCCTTCCGCTGACGGAGGGACATAAAGACCAAAGCTTTTAAAACTCATATTCCCGATGGAGGTTCCACAGTCTCTGGACAGCCTCACTTTCTCATTCCTGACTGCAGGCACTCTAGTGACTAACAGCTGGGGCATCCTCCAGGGACTCCCACAGCTGTGCCTAAGCCTGGGCCACTTCCACAGCAGTGCCTTGGAGGTGTACTGGGTGTGTGTGCAGGGGAATGAAGGCCCTCCCCATCAGGGAGCACCCCTTGGAGCTGCCATCCCTCAGCAGTGAGGTGCCAGCGCTAAGTGCCCTGCGGTGCTAATATTTTATGATTAAAAACCATTAAGGTTTAGGCCGTGAAAATCCGAGGGACACAAAATCAATGGCCCAATATTGCTTCCCCCGGTAAGTTGTGTAAATATTGTGTCTTTTATTGTTTGGCCGATGGCAAGAGCAGGAGTACAGGTACAGATTATACTAACGAATCCCCTCCTGGCCTGGCCTGGCCTAGCCCTGTGCTACTGGTATTAGCATCCTGGCTTGGAGAGACCTGGTGAGCTGGTGGTAGGAGGGTTGGCTGGTGATGGAAAGTCATCCCCCTTCTTCATCTCTTCACTGCAGACTCCCCACCCAGGAAGCCCAGCCCATTGGCTAGATGTCACCCTGTGCCCCAGGCCCTGCCCCTCCCCTATGTAGAATCCCCACACTCATCACACAAGCCTGCACCCATCACAGAGTGACATGCTCCACTGACAGCCTGTCCATCACTGGGCTATGCCATCTGCTTGAATTTTCATATTTAATTAGGCTCTGTCTTTAATCCTCGGTGGTCCCAGAATGGGGCAGAGAAGATGATTCTAGTATTGCTCCTGACTGGGGATGGGTAGGGACGGAGGGGGAAAGTATCTCCGGCCTGGAGTATCGACCTGAGCGACTGGCAACTGAGGTATTCCCCGGGTGCCTCCTGCCTCTCGGGCTCTGGGCTAGGCTAGTGTGATGCTGGAGTGTTTAGGGGGATGGGAAAGCCTGAATTCTCCCTCTTCTTCCAGTCTTAGCTACTCCCACCATCTGGGTGACTCTGGAATTAGGCACTACAAGCCACACCTCTGCCATCTTGCAAAGGGAGCTCGAGCAGGGTGCCCTTTCAATGCCCTGGAAAGGCTATGCTCATTACAGGGGAGGAGCACCATCCAATGGGAAGAGCTAGGCTGACTGGGGAGGCTGGAAGAGCACCCAACAGATGCAGAAGGGCAGCTGCGTAAAGGGTGGGGCGGGCTGAAGCATTGGAGGGGTCAGTGATGCTGAGGAAGGACAACTTGAGAGCTGAAACGTGGCCTGAGGTGAGGGAGTCACCAGGGTTGATAAAGGGGAACAGTTGGCCTACAGGGGACACCTATAGTGATAGTTGGCTTGAGGGGGGTGGCAACAGAGCTGAGGAGGGGACAGCTAAGCTGAGGAGGGGACAGCTGGGCTGAAGAGGTGACAGCTGGGCTGAGGAAAGGACAGCTGAGCTGAGGAGGGTACAGCTGAGCTGAGGAGGTGACAGCTAAGCTGAGGAGGGGACAGCTGGGCTGAGGAAGAGATAACTGGACTGAGAAGGGACAACTGGACTGAGGAGGGGACAACAGGGCTGAGGAGGGGACAGCTGGGCTGAGGAGGGGACAGCTGGGCTGAGGAGGGGACAGCTGGGCTGAGGAGGGGACAGCTGGGCTGAGGAAGGGACAGCTGGGCTGAGGAGGGGACAGCTGAGCTGAGGAGGGGACAGCTGAGCTGAGGAGGGGATATCCTGGCCTAGCCAAGGCACAGCAAGCAAGGTCCAGACAAAAGTCAAGTAGGACTCCCAAGACCTCATAAAAAAGAATGGGAAAGGGACAGAGGGCATGGAAGCCCTGCCCCCCTGTGTCCGCCACTTCATGTGCTCAGCATCAATGCCCCGCCCCTGGCATGTTGTTCAGGTAATTCCAATGAGCCATACTGATGCTGTAGTGATGTGTCTGTGTGTGCAGAAAGGTCCAGGCATGACAGAAGAAGGCACAGGATTACAAAGAGGTTGGGCATGTAGACCCTGAACCTCGATGTCCTAGGTTCAATTCCCAGCTCTACAAATTCAGAGATGTATAAGTTTGGGTAAGACACCCAGTCTTCTGTGTCCAGATCCCTCAACTACAAATAGGACTTAAGATAGTTTCTAACCCCAAATGTTGTTGTGAAGAGTTTTTAAATGGTTTTTATTTGTTTTTTTTTTTTAAGACAGGGTTTCTTTGTGTAACCATAGCTGTCCTAGAACTTGCTTTGTAGACCAGGCTGGCCTTGAACTCATAGAGATCCACCTGCCTCTGCCTCCCCAATGCTGGGGTTAAAGGCATGTGCTGCCACCACCACTGTCTGTCCTTTACTTTGTGTGAGTTAATATTTTGTCTGCATGTATGTCTGTGCACTTTACACATGTATGGTGCCCATGGAGACCAGAAGAGGGCATCTCATCCCTTAGGACTGGAACTACAGATGCTTGTAAGCTGCCACGTGAGTACCAGGAATCAAACCCATGTCCTTTGGAAGAGCAGTCAGTGCTCTTAACTGCTGAACCATCTTTCCATCCCCCTGTGAAGACTTTTTTAGGTGTATATATGAAAAGTGCTGGACCACTGAGTGATGGGTGTGTTAGCTGTGAGCCCACATGCCCACTAGATGAAAAGCTGCCTGAAGGGAGGGCCTGAGCCTCACTCCCTTGCACATTGTGCTGGTTGGTTTTCTGTTTGTTCATTTGGCTGGTTGGTTGGTTGGTCGGTTGGTTGGTTGGTTGGTTGGTTGGTTAGTTGGTTGCGTTTTGGTTTGGTTTTCTTGTTAACTTGACACAACCTAAAGTCACCTGGGAAGAGGGAATCTCAATTGAGAAAATGCTTCCATCAAGTGAGCCTGTACATAAGCCTATGGGGCACTTACTTAATGAATGATCAATGTGGGAGAGTCTGGCCCACTGTGGGCGGCACCACTCCTATGCAGGTGGTCTTGTGTATGAGACAGCAGGCTGAGTAAGCTCAGGGCAGCAAGCCAGTAAGCAGCCTTCCTTAGTAGCTTCTGCTTCCATTCCTGCTTCCAGTTCTTGCCTTGCATTCCTACCCTGTCTTCCCTTCAGGATGAACCCCAACTGCAAGCTGAAATAAACCCTCCCCCCCGGCCCCCAATCTAATTGCCTTCGGTTGTGGTGTTTATCACAGCAGTAGAAACCTAACTGGGATCCCTGTGCAGAGCCAGCATTGCCCTGGACAGAGCAGAAAGCCAACCTCAGTAACTTCGTGCAAGCCAAAGAGCCAGCCAGTGTCTACATGTGTGCACACCTACACATCATTAGGTTTTGGGTCAGTAATAGATGGCAAATGGCGGTGCCAGTGCTGTGTTTATGCCTGCCGGTAGCATCGCATGTGTGTCATTTGTAGATAGGCACCAGCAGGTGCTAGATGTGTTAAAATATGTGAACTACACATTGTGTGTGTGTGTGTGCATGTATGTGTGTGTGTGTGCACATGTGAATTGTGTTGGGAGGTGTGCAAAAGTGTGTTGGCACAAAACGTACAGTGTGGCACGGTTGGAGAACTAGTCCCTTTGCATTGCTGTGACAACAACAGGAATTCCCCTTTAGGTCCTGGTTTTCGAGGCTTCATTCCATCATGGTGGGAAGGGTATGAGGAACAGAGAGGTTCACATCATGGCAGGTGGGAATCCTGAAAAGAAAAGAGCTGGCTCTCCACAAGCCACTCCCCCAAATCAAACCTCTCTGGAAACATAGACACACCCACCGGTATGCCTCGGTCTCCCAGGAGAGTCTAAATACAGTCCTATTGATGAAGATTAACCCTCGCAGTGGGTATGTCTGTTTGTGTTGTATGCATATGTGCATGATATTGTATAGGTGGTGTGTCAATATAGACTGTTGGTATTGACTGTGTGCAAGCTGTATGTCTTAGGGTGGGTCCATGCATGTGTCCGTGTTGACTGTATGTGGCTGTGTGTCAGGGGTGAGCCTATGCATGTGTCAGTGTTGACTATATATAGCTGTGTGTCAATGGTGGGCTTGTGCGCCAATGTGGATTGAATGTAGCTGTGTGTTGATGGATAATTCTCACATTTGTTAGTGGTAGATGTGTGTTATGGTATGTCATGTTTTGTGTTACCTATTTATATCAGAATTGTGTTATTTCATGCTTCAGTGTGTGTGTGTGTGTGTGTGTGTGTGTGTGTGTGTGTGTGTGTGTGAGAGAGAGAGAGAGAGAGAGAGAGAGAGAGAGAGAGTTGGGGATAGTGCTGTGTGTATGTATCTATGTTGGTAATGTGTGTCAGTGTGTGAGTCTGCATTGTGTGGCTGTGTGTTTTTGTCTGTCAGTACCAGATATATGTATAATGTATTAGTATGTATCAGCTTGGGTACACGGATGAGTCAATAGTGAATGTGTCATTATTGTATGCCATGTATCCCAACAATATATGTGTGTCAGTGTCATGTACATGTGCCAATATACAGCACACAAAAGTGTGTACAGTGTTGAATGTGTGCCAACCTGGTATGTACACATGTCAGTACTAGTTGCATATGTATAGGTAGGGGGACTTAGTGTGTGTGTTGTAATTGGGAGTGTGTAATTATGTGGTGTATTGGCAATACAGTACATGTGTTGGTACTGGGAATATATGTTGGTGTTTGACATGTGTGTTGGCATTAGAGAGCTGTTGGTATGGAGGAGGGTGTTGGTATTGGTGTGTCTGCACTGGGGAGTGTTGGAAGTATATGTTGGGACTAGGATGTTGTTGGTATTGGGGATGCTGGGACTGAGGTGTATGTGTCGGAACTAAGAATGCATGCACACATGATGCTGGCATCAGGAGTGTGCACACACACCATGTTGATATCGAGAGGGTACATATGTGTTGGGGTTAGAAGTGTGTGTGCCTGTGTTGGTGTTGGGAGTGCCTGGGATGGTATTGTGTAGATGTGTGCCAGCAATGGACTCACAGGCTGACCTGGTGAGAAGCAATGAAGCAGGCCGCCCCACCCTGGCTCCAGCTCTCGAGCTGTATCCACCCCACTTTTCAACTGCACCCACAGCTCCGCCCCTCAGCCAGCTCCTGCCCCTGACTGGCACCTGAGTTAATAAGTGTTGCTTTTCTCCTATTCTATTCAGGCCTGTGATGGAAAATCCTAGGGCTGGAAGTGAGCCCCAAATCGATAGTCCATTCCATTTAACAGGGCGGCTGTCACCATAACGAGATAAAAGTGGATTAGCTTCTGCGCTGCCACCAATCCACAGGGGCCAGCTGTTCCCTGCCCAGCCTACCCAGTCAGGCCAGCTTGGGGTAGCCACCAGCCTTCAAGGCCAGCCACAAGCTCTAGCCAAAGACAGGACCATGCCAGGGGTCCAAGGACTCAGCGCTAGCTCCAGGTGCAGCTGAGGGCGTATGGGGTATCTGAAGGTAGAGATGGACAGAGAAGAGACCACAACCAGCAGGGGCCATATGGCTGAGATGACCACCCTGGGATACCTCTTGGACCATGGATGTCACTGATCCATGCATCCACATCCAGTCCTTGATGCCTTGGGAGCCACATGCAGTTTGTGAAGTCACTTCAAGGGAAGAATTCCTCACACTCCCCTGGGAATTGAAGAATAGAAGAAGCTATTCTTACAGCAAGAGGACTGCAAGGCAGACTGCAAAAAGAACTTCAGAATGGTGAGTGTTTCACCAATAGATGACCATATCTTTGCCTTTGCAGGATTTGCCCTAGCTTTGGCTATTAAGTGTATAGTCCTGGCCATCATGAGCCAGCTGAAACAGGTTGACCAGCTGGACCCCACACGAGTTCTTTTGTAGTTGATCCTGACAAGTTTCCCAGCTGGCCTGTTTCTTTTTAGTTTATTCATTTATTTTGTGGTGTTGGAGGGGCAGGGCACACACATGTCACAGCACACTTGTAGGAGGCCAGAGGACAACTTGTGGGGGTCAAACTCAGGTTGCTGGGATTGGCAGCAGGCTCCTTCACTGACTGAGCCACTTTACAAGTCCTAGCACATATGAGCATGCATGTGTGCGTGCATGGACCTGTGCATGCGTCCATGTGTGTCTGTCTGTCTGTGTGTCGGTGTGTGTGAATATATGTGAATGAAAGTGCCCTCAAAGACCAGAAGAAGGTCTCAGAATCCCTGGAGCTGGGGTTGCAAACTGTTGAGTCATCCTCCAGCTGCTGGGAACCAAACTCAAGTCCTCTGCACGAGCAGTGTGTCCTCCTAGCCACAGACCGGCTGCTTTAACAGTAGGAGTCTTTGCATTTGGTCCGTCTGCACTGCATCATGATCTCCAGCCTTGTGTCTGTACTCCAAGACCCTCCTCACCCTTTGTTGCTTGTAGTTCTTGTGAGATTTGTATATGAATGTTGTGACATGTAGGTGACTTACTACCTACACAATCCAGGTGTCTTTATGTTCCCCAAACAGTTAATAACCCACACCATTTCAGGACAAATTGATCCTCTTTACACAATTAGTGTCTAATTTGAAATGTCACTCCTTATCATTTACTGGGGACTGACCTGTGAATCTGTTCACTTTTGTGCTAGCCAACCCAAACTTTGTCTGGCCTGACTTACTATATGGTCTGATGTCCAGGAAGGCCTTTCTCTTCAACATTAACACCCTAAACCTGTTACCTGATAACTGTGCAAACACCAAACTTAGAAAACATCAGAAAAGCATTCCCTCTGAGGTCTGAGACAACTTTTGACCTGTGGGCAACTGTTCCCAGACCCTGTAGAGACCCGAGTTGTCCAGAGCTGGGTCATGACCCCAGGACGACCATACCTCTAAAGCAGAATTGGGAGACTAGACTTGAAACTCCAGGGTCCTCAGCCATCCTAACAAAGTTGTGAACGAATAAAACATGGGCCTGAGGCACAGCCTAACTGCAGGAAGGATGTGGGAGGGTCTCCTCGTGAGTTCCTGAAAGCAGGCTTTTAGGGAACGATCAGAAGGGGGGACAAGAAAAGCATCGGGGCATGGGAAGGAGGAAAGAAAAAAGGGAGGGAGGGAGGGAGGGAGGGAGGAAGGGAGGGAAGAATAGAGGAGAAGAGGGTGGGAGGGAGGGAGAAAGGGAAGGAGCATGGGATGGGGGGACCTCAGCAATCCATACACAGTGAATAAAGCTTCTAGAGTGTAGACTCTGAGCTCTTTGTCCTACCCACAGTGAAGGATCTGGGGTCTTACACTGCTGCTACCATTGACAGTGGCAGAGAGAGAGAGACTCTGAACACAGAGGAGTAGCACTCATTCCCTGACATCCCCTGATCTCCTGGAGCCAACCAGAAATGTGAGGCCAAGGGATGGGAGCAGGCAAGAGAAGAGGGCCAGGGCATTGCCACTGAGCCCACCAAGAGAGAGTGAGATATTAAGGGGGCGGGGAGAAGGTGGGACAAGAGCTAGGAAGCAGTGTGAGGAGGGTGTAGATATCAGGTGGGACGCTGTGGAAGTATCGAGGGTCTGGTGTAGGAAGAGTTTGCCTGGGCTCACACTGGACAGAGCCAAGCAGCCTAGATTGTGCTGGGTATGGTGGGCATGTGAGCTTGCCCAGAAAGCAGAGTTAGAAGGCAAAGAGAGAGCTAAGTCTCACAGAGTCACAGAAGCAGAGTCTAATGTTGCCTCACCTTGAGGAAGGTTAAGCCCAGACACAGGGCCCAGGGACCACAGGGGGCAGGGGGGATCTTAAGGGGACCTCTAGAAGATTCATGTGACGAGTGTGGTTGCTGCATCCCTTTAACCCCAAAGCTACAAATGCAGAGGCAGGGGGATTACAAGGTTAAAGCCAGCCTGGGTTGAATAGCAATATATGACTCAAATATACAAATTTTTAAAAATGTTTGGTCTCCTTTATGTTCTACGGTGACTGAAAGGTTCCTCCCCTCTCCTAGGACGGGAGGGGTGAGGGTGGGGGAACAGGATGATGGGATTCTAAAGGAGCTGACAGCTGTCAAATAGTCTAAAACCTCGTATGTTAATAATTCTTACAATTTTGCCAAAGACTTAATGGTTGGCCTGTCAGGAGCAATGACAGAAGCTATTATGGAAACAAGACAGGAAGATTTGGGAGGCGGTGTGGACAGCAGTGCCCAGTGCCAGGCCTCTGAAGACCAGAAGGAGGTCAGCCAGGCCTCCTGCCTACCGCCTCCTCAAGGCCAAGGCTGAGCACCCAGCCAAAGAAGCCAGGTCATTGTGGATTCAAGTCATTGACTGTAGATTGATCACCTTTGAAGACATTTTAATTAACCGTTAAGTCCCAGAATGGTTCCCTTTTCCTTCCCCACCCTTTCCACTCTGCAGTCTCTGCCATCCTCAACAGGAACAAACGAGCAGCACAGGTCACAGCACAATAGGACAGGTGCCCCTGGGTGACAGGCAGGTGAGTGGAGCCCATGGACTTTGGATGGCCAATCTGGTGATCCAAGAGGTCTCTAAGGAGTCCCTTACTAGCCAAAGACTGAAGTCTGCTGACTAGACCCAGTTCAGGAGCCAATCAGCTCTGGGCGTTTATGGAAAGCTCCTGTTTGGAATGCCTCCATGTCTCACCTATAAAGTGGGAACAGCAGGCCAGCAGGATGATTCAATAGGTAAAAGAGATCAGAACGTAAGCCTGCTGACCCGAGTTCGATTCCAAAAATCCATGTAAAAACCCAGATGCAGTGGTGAACATCTGACACCCCAGAAGTCCCGGCATGGGACGGGAAGTCTTAGCATGAGATAAGAGAATCAGCCAGCCTGGAAAACACGGTGCAGAGGAACCAAGCAGACAGGCCCTGCCTCAACACAGTGGAGGGCAAGAATTAACTCCTAAAGCTGTCCTCTGACCTCTGCATGCACACCATGACGTGACTAATAATTCTTAAAGCTTAAAATGGAAATAGAAGAAAGTGTCAGTAAAACATGAGCTAGAATCCTTTCAAAAATATCAGCTAGGCATCGTGGCACGTGACTGTGATCCCAGCACTCAGGAGGTAGTGGCAGGAGGATTGACATCAGGAGCTTAAGGTCATCCTTGGCTACATAGCCAGTTCAAAACCAACCTGGACTGCTATATGACCCTATTTCATTATGTGTGCATGAGAGAGAGAGAGAGAGAGAGAGAGAGAGAGAGAGAGAGTTGTAATGAGAATTTTTGGTTTCTTGAAAAGCCCAGTTATGTGAATGTTTTTATTTTAATCCCAGGTGTGGGTTTGGGGACTGCTTCAGTACTACAAGTAGCTAAGTCGACAGTCGATAAGGGGTGTGATTTTTGCCAGCAGCAGAGAGGTTACATTTGAAACTCTGGGGACTCTCAAGACGGTATAGAGCCCAGAGAATGCCTGTGGCCACTGCTGTTCCTCTTGTTGTCACATTTGCTGTCATTGGACTGCCGGATATCCTGACTAGGAAGATTGGACTTGCCACAGGGAACTCGATGCCCCTAATCAGCAAGAAGTCATCTAAAGAGGTCTGTGCCTCTAACCTTGCCTCTAACCTCTTGCCCTCTAACCTTCTTTCTCTCCTAGCCAGTGTTGGGGGGTTGGAAGAGATCAGGATGGAGTAAGGGTTGAAGAATGGTAAATGTAAGAATCCAATAAAATAGCCCAAAAAGTACACCTATAATGAATGTGTGTGTGTGTGTGTGTGTGTGTGTGTGATGGTTGGTTCCTCTAACCCAGAAGCACCTTCTGATTCATCAACCTTCCATCACCTCCAAGAAATGGACCCATTTTTTTCTAAGATCCCAAAGAGGGACAGGAGGTGGGGAGAGGCAGAGGTGGGCATACCAGCCTAAATCAGAACTTCTCCAATTTGATGGCATATCAGACATTCACATGGGTACTTTGTTCAAATACAGAGTTGGACCCAGGAGGTGTGTGCTGAGATCCTGGTGCTATCCGGTCCAAAGGCCATCCCTAGAATGTCAGGAGCTGATGTTTTAGCTCATTTAGCTGCCACAGCACGCAATGAGGCAGGTTCTACTGCTGTCATCCTTGTTTGACAGCAGAAACTGAGGCTTAATGGAGATGGAATAATGTGACCAAAGCACTGGCTAAGTGGAAAAATCAGTACATGAAGCCAGGGGCTCTGGCTTGAGTCTGCACCCCCACACACACACCGTGCTATACCATCTCCTAAGCATTTACTGAGAAGTCAGAGGCCTACAGGGGCAGGGGGCAGGGGAGAGCACCACAGCAATGTGCTCATTACTGACTCTTAGAGAATAGGCACTGTTGTATCCAGAAGACAGGACAGGTGCTGGCTGGTTCTGGAAATTTCTCCTGCTTTAGTGGAAAAGCTCCAAGCAGATTTTCTGTGTAAGAGAAATAGTTAACCTTACTATTTAGCTAGAGAGCCAAGATGATGGGCCTGGAATTGGGGGGGGGGGGGGCTGCCCTCAGCAGGAGCTGGGAGGTCTTGCCTGAGACCCAGGAGTGAGGAATGACCTCACCGGTGCCATCAAAGATAACTGTAGGAAGGCTTGGCCAGATGTGATGGTGGGCTTAGCCAGATGTGGTGACACCCACCCATAACCCCGGCTCTCAAGAGGACAAGATAGGGTTGTTGCTCTGAGTTCTGGGCCAACCTGTCCACAAAAAACGAAACGGTGGTGGTTTGAATATGCTTGGCCCAGGGAGTGGCACTATTAGGAGATCTGGCCTTGTCGGAATGGGTGTGGCCTTATTGGAGGAAGTGCGTCACTGTGAGGGTGAGTTTTGAGATCCTCTTCCTAGCTTCCCATGAGACCGTCTTCTCCTGTTTGCCTTTGGAACAAGATGTCGAACTCTCAGCTCCTCTCCCAGCTCCAAGCCTGCCTGGATGCTGCCATGCTTCCTGCCTTGATGATTAGCAGACTGAACCTCTGAACCTGTAAGCCAGCTCCAATTAAATGTTGTCCTTTATGAGAGTTGCCTTGGTCATGGTGTTTCTTCACAGCAATGGAAACCCTAAGACAAAAAAATAAAAAATAAAAAATAAATTAATAAATGTGGGAAGCAGATGGAGTAGCGCTTGCCTATATTCTCAGCACTCTGGGGGTTGAAGCAGAAGGATCAGGAATTCAATGCTATGCTCAGCTATATAAGCAAGTTCAAGGATAGCCCATACTACATAAGACCCTATCACACGCGCACACACACACACACACACACACACACACACACACACACACACACGCACGCACGCACGCACGCACGCACGCACGCACGCACGCACGCACGCACGTGTGCGCTCGTAAAATAACTAAATGTAAGAAAGCTCATACCTGTTCCTCAGAACTCTTGCTCCCTCAAGGTCCCAGGAGCTTACAGGTCAAAGAGAAACGGGACAGCCACCTACACATGGGGCATCAGGTCCTGCCAAGCAGGCAGCAGGGGCGATGAGGCACAGAAGCCACGGTGATGTTCCATTCAAATCTGCCATGTCGCCAAAGAAGGAGCTGCAACAGTCATGGGCTAAGCAGGCCCAGCACCTTCCATCACTAAAGGAGGGGCTCTCCTGATGCTGGAGTGGCCACAGATGAGCCCCCAGGGACCCCTCTGCCTCCAAGAACAAAACCACAAAACTCCAGAATGTCTTCAGGGGCCTCTCGCATTCACCTGGCCCCTGTGTACCCTAGCCCCCTGCTAAGGTGGCTGTTCCCAGGCCACTGGGCTGCCCGCAGCCACCCACCCAGGAGCATTAATTGAAAATTAATCTGCTCGCTACGTGCCGACGTGCAAATCAAAGCTAAGTGTCTCAATTAGGAAGAGAAATGCAGTCAGGACTCTTCCTGGGCATCGGCTTATTTATGGGGATAATATCGTTTTTAATGAGGGAAGCTACTAAACTGCACAACAAAATGCAACATTTAATAGAAAAATATTACAGCATTCCATCAGCAGAAGGAAGCCAGGAGGGTGAGTTCCAGGGACACACAGTTCCCCATCGGCATAGGCAACAATGGAGGAATGTGTGTGGGCACACAGGCCTGAGAAGCATGCATCTCAGGGCTTGTGTGTGCATGTGTGTGCATGTGTGTGCTTGTGTGTGCATGAATGTGCATGTATGTGCATGTGTCATCCTTGCCTGGAAATGGAAGCTGTGGGTGTAGCTGGAGGGAAATCAAATTTGCCTGAGTTGGGGTTGTAAAAGAAGAATTTGCCAGGGCTGGGGAGGTAGCCCAGTCAGCAAAGGGCTTGCTTCACAAGCGTGAAGGGTCCTGAGTTTGGGTCCCCAGAACTCATGTAATAAAAACCAGCTATGGCCATGTAAATCTGTAGTCCCAGATCAGGGTGGGTGGAGACAGGTGGATTCCTGGGCTCCCTAGCTAGCTAACCTAACCTTGTGACGCTGTCTTTAAAAATAAACTGGAAAACAGTTGAGGAAGACACCTGTGGTCAACCTCTGGCCTACGCACGCAGTCACGCATGAATGAATGCGTTAAATACCACACAGACACACGGACACATACGAAAGATGGCTTCCCCTCTGCCACTTGCAGAGGCCTGAGTAAGCCACATAAGGCCACAGGTACTTGCCAATTCCAAGAGGAACCTGGTTTGTTTGGTCCCTAGGGAACTGCAGATCTCCTACTCCATTACCATGGAGAGCCCTCTGGACCTTCTTTGGCATATAAAACCAGATTGTCCCAGCCACATATCACTGGCACCTGAAGGCTTGCAAGACCTATGGGCCTTGGTTCACTGTCCTGGGCTGGTACTGGTCTCACCTTGGTCTCAGGCTCAAGGACCAGGATTGATATTTGCAAGACAAGTCTATGTTCTCCCACCCACCGCCTCCTCCATCTGGGCAAGAGTCCCATGGCCTATACTCTTGTCTCTTTGCAGTGGAAACATGACTGTGATACAGCGCTCAATGCAGGCCAGCCTCATCTTGGCACAGCAGAAGATGCTACAGTCCTCTATGGGACACCCACACAGCACCCTCCTCCAGAGGTCTGCCGGTCCCCATTCATTCTCCCTCGCTACTCTCAGGGATGTTTGAGGCCAGCCCATCCTCCTCTGCTCTCGCCAAGGCCCAGGGGACTAACAGTGAGGGCAGGTGAGATGTGGATGCTTAGTGTCCCCGAATCCAGCAGAGCACGGCCAGAGAGGCTCGGTCAGGAGGGTAGAGACATCTGCCTCTGCCACCCGGTTCCACCCTGCAAACCCTGGCATGAAGGTTTTCATCAACGTTCCCCAAAAGAAGAAACTGATGCTCAGAAAGATGTCGAGCTTTGCCCAAGGCTTCCCAGCAGAGGAACATAAAGATGTGCTAAACTACCAGAGGTCAGAAGGCCCGGGGCCTCCTAGGACCAAGGCCTGGGTATTCCCATCTCTGAGGAACTTGGAGGCTCTAAGTCAGGGGCCCCATGTGTAAGCCCACGCTGCCTCCCATGATCTGGGTGACATTGAATTTGTTATATATTGACCTCTATGTGAATCATCTTTTCATCAATAAAATGAAGTAGGGACCAGCACCTCCTCTAGGGGTTTCCTCCGGGCTTATGAGCTGATACCCCCTCAGGCACCTAGAACTGAGCCAGGGTATGAAAAATGTTCTGTATGCATTGAGATGTTATTATTATTGGTCCATACTACCCACAAGCCATTAGCTCCCTTGTAAGGCTTCCAGAACCATCCATCAGCCTGTGAGGAGTCCCAAGGCAAGGCCTTCCCTACCCCAAATGCCCAGCACAGGGGGCTATTGTGTTCCCTAACACCAACAGTGTATTCCCACAGACTGTTGTCAGCCACCAAGCCAAATGGGTCTCTCTCATGCTCCTCTCTAAGTGTCCGTTATACTTAAATTCTGAAATAATAAAGTAATAGCAAAAGCTGAGTTGAGAAGAGGGGCCAGTGGAGGGTGTCATTGTCCCCGTTAGATTCCTGCCTGCCTCCTTTATGTGACCTACACAGATCGGGGACAAGGATGAAGCTTGATATCCCTCCTGTGACATTCCTCAGAACCTAGTAAAATGTCTGGACCTGCTAAGTGATTTATTATTGCTGGTGGGGGGGGAAGGAGGGGTGCCCTACGGCTGAACAGGAAATGGGGAGGGCAAGCCAGCAGGCTGTGTGATGCAATCCTACCTATACTATTAAGCTGCCAAGGGGTCAGCTGCTCCCGCCAGGAGACCTGAGCTCCCAGGAGTAGCAACTCTGCCCGCCCCCCGCCCCCACCCCCAGATCCAGAACTACCAGCCAGCCACCTGCTCCCTCTCAGCCCTCAGGTCCCTCCAGACTGAAGACATTTGAAAGTTAACTTCCCACAAAAGTCACTCTCCAAGATTAATATTTATTTCTTATGAAATTTAAATTTTCCAGTGTAATTAAATTTTTATTCGTCCTGAGTTATAGATAAAAAATATTTATAACTTTCCCTTTCACACCAGTGAAGATGAGGGTTGGATGAAGCCAATTACCGGGACTTCCTCCCAGTGGCTGCTCTGAGGTCAGGGCTGGAGGAGTCAGAGGAGCCTCAGGCCCCAGAGCCAAGGCACTTCCTGCACCGAGGCATGGGGCCATGGGTAAAAGAGAGAGCTCCAGACCCACATCCCATGTAATCAAGATGGCCTCTAGCAAGACACATTTACTTCTTGTGGCTCTAGAAAGAGAGAAGCCCAAGGTCAAGGTGACGATGGATTCCAGTGTCTCCTGAGGTTCACCGTAGCACCTCCATGACAATCCAAAGTCCTGCAGTGTAGATCCACAAAGAGAGGGCTTGGGATCCTCCCATGGCTGAACAATCCACCCTGTTCAATAAGCCTGAGCTTGGCCCCTTCCTTACTGATGGGGCTGCCCAAACCCTTTCTGGTCACATGCTCTAGCACGGACTGGGAGATCAGCACGCACAGCCAAACTCCACTACACACAACACAACATAGCCTCAGACCATCCCACAAGTATGCTACCACCTGGGAGGTCATTTGGGGTCCTGGTGACCCTTGGTCACTCTGCAGGCATCCCTAAACGGTGCCATGCATGCGAGTTTCAACAGGGCTAAAACCAATTAAAAAATCGGGTTCTTGTCATACCATTCTCAACTCTTCTCTCATGGACCAAAGAGTCTTGGGGCCTGGGCTAGACGAGGGATGGAGCTCACCTCTCTGGTGCGGCCCCACCTCCCTGAATAGGAACAGCCCATCCTTCCTCCTAACATTGCTAGGGAGCTGCAGATCCTGCTCTCTAATTAGACCTGTCGCCAGCCAGAATCACTCCCAGGCTGGGCTGGGGAGGTCATTAGCTGGAGATGGATAAGTGCTAAGCCGGCCCCACTCTGGAGATTTACAAGGCTCGGGCGAGGGAGGATTTATAAGGTTTGTTAAATTTCTAATTGAGTTTAGAGTGCTATGCCACGGTCCCGGTGACCAAGCTGCACAGATGAGAATTAAAACAAGTGCCCCTATCCCTCACACTGCAAGAGGACTGTGGCCTCTGCCTCACCTGGCTGCGCAGACAGAGGCTGTACAAAGATGGTGTGGTCCAGTGGGCAACCCCTAACCTGCCCCTCAGCAGGTTCTGTCAGTTCCCAGGCCTGACCACAGTCTGCAGGGTCTGCCTGGACAGACTGGCTTGATTGCTTAGATTTCTTGTTTGTTCATTGGGGGTCAGGGCATAGGTGGGGGCATGTCCGTGTTGATGCAGTGACATAGGGTTACATGTGCTTGTGAATGTACATGGCGACCGGAGGTAAAGGTTCACCTCTGGTCAGCTTACGAAGCATCCGCCCTGCAGGGGTTTTTGTTGTTGTAGTTTGGAGGGGGGAGTATATTTGCTCTGTTTTGTGTGTGTGTGTGTGTGTGTGTGTGTGTGTGTGTGTGTGTGTGTGTGTGTTGTATATGTGTGTGTGTGTACATATGTATGTGTGTGTGGTGTGTATGTACATGTGTATGTATGTGTGTATGTGTGAGGTATGTGTGTGTTTGTGTGTATGTGTGTTTATGTGTGTGTGGTATGTATGTATATGTGTGTAGTGTGTGTGTGTACATGTGTATGTGTGTGTGTACATGTGTATATGTATGTGTATGTGTGTATATGTGTGTGTACATGTGTGTGTGTGTGTGTGTGTGTGTGTGTGTGTGTGTGTGTTGTGTTGAGATGGCGCCCTCCCATTGGTTGATGTGAGGCTAGTCAGGTAAGCTAAGCCGCTGGCCAGTGAACCCCAGGGATCCCTGTGTCTCCACCTCCCTGGTACTGAGATTTTAAAAGCTTGCCAGAGCACCTGGCTTTTTACTTGGTGTCTGGGGCTCAAACTCTGGTCCTCGTGGCTGTATACAATTTGCCCACTGAGGCATCTCCCAGCCTTGTGTTCATCTTTTCCAATAGTCAATATAGGTGTGTAATTCACAATTCACACAAAAGCATACCCAGAGAAAACCTCTCTTCCCCCTCTGATTCTTAGCCACCACTTTGTCCCCTTACTGGCAAACAAAACAAAACAACAACAACCAAAAAAAAAAAAAAAAAAACCCAGAGTTTTAGCAGGAGGAACTGAAGTTCCACTTAGGTGTCTGAGGATGGGGTGACAAGCAGCCCACCGCCCCCATCACCCCCTCACTCAGAAGTGTCCACACGGCTTCTCCCACTGCCAAGTGCAATACAGAGCCTTTCTGGAAACAAGCTGGCCATGGGCCTTCCTTCTAATAACTGACAGTGTTATCCACCAGAAACCAGGAGCACGGCTGACTTCAGAGGGCTTAACAATGCTCTAGAGCAGTGGTTCTCAACCTCCCTAACTCTGCGACCTTTCAATAGTTCTTCATATTGTGGTATCCCCCAACCATAAAATTGTTTTCCTTGCTACTTCATAGTGGTAATTCGGCTGCTATTGTGAATCATAAACTGAATAACTGTGAAAGGGTCTTTAGAGGGTCGCGATTGTAAATATCTGTGAAAGGGTCTCTAGATTTCCCCCCCTTGGGGTCGAGACCCTCAGATTGAGAACCACTTCTAGAGGAAGCAACAGAAGCAGGTGGGTGGAAGGAGTCGGGTAGACCACTTAAGACTTCTCTGGGAGGGAATATCTGACCTGCCGCCTGAATAGCCGACAGTATGAAGAGCAGCAGGGACGGTGTTGTCGGAGAGAACAGCAAAGCAAAGGCTTTGGCGCTGCAGTTGGGTAAAAGAGTGTAACTGGAAAGAGACCGGTTTCAAGGCCGTGGGCACACCCAGAACAGAAGGTGCATCGGGGACCAAACACACCCACAGCTGAGATGTGACCTTGGGTGAAGGGTTTTCCTGGGGCTGAGATAAGAGGACCCAGCTCCAGAACACTAGAAATGTCCCTATCTTGTCCAAGGGCAGGGTAAGGTTTGGGGTCTAGCACACAGAGGAAGTCATGGAACATTTGGAACAGTCCCCACCCTAATGGACCCACTCTTTCCTTTACGGGGGAAAACACCAGTGGGAAATCCCCCCAGGGCTGTCTCTAAATGGGGAACCTAAGAAAAGGAGCAACAGGAACTGAAACTTGTACCACCTGCATACATGTACCATGGAAGCTTCAGAAAGCCCCATCCATAGTGTGGGCATCGGGCGCCCTCTGGTGGTGAGAGTGCCAATCCAAAGCCTGGAGCTGTCAATCATCCTTGTATCCAGACCCGGCCCTCTCCAGCATTATAAATGGGGGCAGAATGGACAGTACCCACTAAGGATGCCACCTGAGGTGTCACATGTCTGATTCAAGATCACAAATGAAGTGGATTTACCTAATGTCCAAAAATATCTATTTATTCGTTTGCTCTGTTTCATTGAGTGCCTTCTGTATACCAACATTGTTCTAGAAACAAGCAACTCAACCCTAACCAAGTCTCTGCCCTCAAGGAAGTCCCCCTGTACCACTGCAGAGCCTAGACAGTTGCTAATGGCTTCAGTCCCTCCACTGGCTCATATTTAGACCATTTGGTCCCCAGGTGGAGGTGCTATTCTGGAGGATTCTGCATACTTGGAAACTGGACCAAGCTGAAGTAGGTCATAGGAAGCAGGTCTTTGAAGATATCTTGTCCGTGGTCCTTTTGGTCCTCCTGCTCTAACTGTAAATGTACAGAGGTCCCTATCAGGCATCCCTCAGAGAACTGGGCAGCATGTGTGTTCAGTAAAATGGCCAAAGCCAGGAAATAACCATCCAAAAGAAAGGGGACAGTATGAGCCATCTTTTCCGTCCCAGAATCACGTCCCCGCTTACTACAACTAGAAAACCTAATTCACATGCTATGGGCAGATCGCCCAGAGTCCTGCCTGAAGAGCAAGAAAAAAAAGGTCCTAAATGCTCATCTCCGGCCTCACCTAACAAATCTTAGAAGTACAACCTAAAAGAACAATAAACAGAAGAGACAATTATTGCATAAATAACCAGGTAATCAATATTTATATTAAATGTAAATGACCCAAACACCCACAGTTAAAAAGGCAGAGACAGTCAGGTAGATTTTAAAAATAAAAATAAAAACACAAGACTTGAGATAAGGTTCACCAGTTAAGAGTACTTTCTGCTCTAGCAGAGGACCAAGTTTTGGTTCCTGATGGCTCCTCATGACCAGGTATAACTCCAGTTCCAGGATACTGACACCCTAATTAATTGGTCCTCAGAAGGCTCCTGCATGCACAGATGCATATAAACTCCAGCTGGCACACACAAATATTCAAAATAAAATAAAATAAATCTTTTCTTAAAGCGAGTCTCAGCTACATGTTGTTTCAAAAGAAACATTAGGCTAGGCATGGTGGTGCTTACCCTTAATTTTAGCACTCAAGACACAAAGGTGGGAGGATCTCTGTTAGTTTGAGGCCAGACTGGTCTACATAGCTAGTTCCAGGACAGCAGGACTAAATAGAACCTGTCTCAAAAAATAAGTATATTAAATGTAAAGATAAAGTAAGTTAAGAGTAGAGGAATGTGAAGGATGTGGTAGCTCACACCTTTAATCCCAGCACTTCAGAGGCAGAGGCAAGTGAGTTCAAGACCAACCTGGTCTACATGGAGAGTACAGGCCAGCTGGGGCTACAAAGTAAGATCCTCGGGAGGCAGAGGCAGGTGGATTTCTGAGTTCGAGGCCAGCCTGGTCTACAGAGTGAGTTCCAGGACAGCCGGGGCTATACAGAGAAACCCTGTCTCGAAAAACCAAAAAAAAAAAAAAAAAAAAAAAAAAAAAAAAAAAAAAAAAAAAAAAAAAAAAAAAAAAAAAAAAAAAAAAAAAAAAAAAAAAGAAAATTAAGAATAAAGAATGTAAAAAGTCATATCTTTCTAACACTAAATAAGCAAAAACTGAACCAGGTATCAGCACCTGTAATCAAAGAACTTGGGTCGTAGAAGCAGGAGAATCTAAAGTTCGAGGTCATCCCCAATTAGACGCCAAGTTCAAGGTCAGCTTGATATACATGAGACCCTATCTCAAAAACAAAAACAAAAATTTTAAAGAAAAGAGAAGCTTGAGTAACTACACTGACATCAGACAAAATACATTTCAGATCATAGCAATATTGCTGATCATAATGACCATGGGCCAATTAATCAGGAAAACACAGCAATTCAAACTGCTTATGCATCTCATCACGAGTTTCAAAATACATGATGCAAAAATAGAATAGCAAAAAAACAGACAGATCCACAATTATAGCTGGCAATCTCAATATCCATCTCTCAATAACTGATAAAACAGGCAGGCAGAAAAATCACTAGAGTCAGAAGATTTAAACAACACTATAAACAGCATGCTCTAATTGATGTTTTCAGAACACACCATTCAACATCAGAATGCATATTCTTTTCAAGTATGCATGGAAAATTTTTAAAGTGAATCATGGGCTAGGAAGATGGTTTAGTCTGCAAAGTGCTTGCCGCATGAACATGAGGACCTGGGTTCAAATCTCTGGCACCTACATCAAAAGCCAAGCTGGGTAGTTCACGCCTATAATCTCAGCTCTTGGTGAATGGAAACAGGGGGAATCCCTCGGGCTTAGTGGCCAGCTGATCTAGTCAAATCAGTGAGCGTTAGGCTCAGTGCCAGACCTTGTAAGGAGGAGAGATGGCCTGGTAGGCAAAGCACTTGCCACGCAAGGCTGATGACCTGAGTTCCCCGGAGCCTAGGTTAAAAACCAGACACAGTGGTACATACATGTACAGTTCTGCACACCCTATGAAGAGATAAGGGCAGAGACTGGAGAATCCATGCAAACTTCAGGGCCAGCCAGCCCGACATAGGCAGCAGGCAACAAGAGAGGTCATGTCCCAAAGTAGAAGGCAAGGAACAACAGACAAGGTTGTCCTCTGACATGGGTAGGTGCTGTATGACATGCGTGTGCCTACATACAGAGACACACAGAGAGAGACACACACAGAGAGACAGAGACAGGGAGACAGAGACAGAGAGAGACAGAGAGGCAGAGACAGAGAGAGACAGAGAAGACCTTTAATAACCTGTAAGTCAATAACTGAAAGGAGAAACCACAAAGTATTTTGAGGAGAATGAAAACTGAAAATCAGTGACTTGCCACTGTGGAAGCCCTAAGTGGTCACTGGAAGAACGCAACCAACCAGTGGGAGAGGACGGACATCAGTGACAGCAGCTTTGGCCTTACTCAACTAGGAAACGAGGCTGGAGCAATGCCTTAGCCACGAGACGCCTCTTGATCCAGCACAGGACCTGAGTTTGGGTCTCAGCCACTCACATCATGGCTCACAACTGCCTGTAATTCCAGCTCCACGGGACCTATGATAGCTAAGCTTGGTTGTCCACTACATCTAGAATCAACTAAATTTAAAGGGCGGGGCACTCTAGAATGAGATTTTCTTAATCAAATTATTTGCAGAAAGAAGACTCACCCTAAATATGAGTCACATCTCCTGGTGGCGGCCTTCACGAAAGGACGTGGGAGAGGGAAGCTACACTTCCTGTCAGCTGCCCCCCACTCTCACTGCGGAAGTTTGTGTATCTTGTTGCTGTGGCTGGCGGGAAATCCAATTTCTTTAGGATTTCAGTGCACACTGAAGACCAGAAGCTCTCCAGGAATCCTCCCAGTCTCCAGCACCGGAAGGACTGCTGGGATATCCAGCCTCATGGACAGAGCTAATACTAGATTCTCGGTCTTTCCATCATTGAGACACACATTGTTGGACAACCTTAAGTCAGTCTAATAAACCTCCTCTTAATATTTATGTTCATCCTCTCAGTTATTTCTTAAGTTTGGTTCCCAGACTCCAAGACCACGCCTACTCCAATACTCTAACAAGACCACACCTCCTAATCCTTTCCAGTCAAATTCGAACCACCATACTTATGTGTACAGTGCAAGGTCAGAACCTGGAACCCTCTTCTGGCCTTCATAGGCACCACCACACATGGGCACATTCACGCAGCAAACTTACATGCATATACTTAACTTGAAAAACAAACCTTTTGTTTTGTTTGATTTTATGCATAGGAGTGTTTTGTCTGCATGTATATATGTATACCACATGCTTAACTGGTGTCTAAGCAGAAGAAGGAATTAAATTCCTTAAAGATAGAGTTACAGACAGTTGTGAGCTGCCATGTGGGTGCTAGGAATTGAACTCAGGTCCTCTGGAAGAGCAGTGGCAGGTGCTCTTAACCACGGAGCCATCTCTCCAGCCCCCTTGTGGATTTTTGTTTTCTTATAGCCCCTGGCTGTCCTAGAACTTGCTCTGTAGACCAGACTGACCTGAAACTCACAAAAATCCAACTGCTTCTGCCTCCAGAGTGCTGAGATTAAAGGTGTGCACTACCGTGCCAGGCTCAGAAAGAAACCAAGAAAAAGGTTAAACCTAAAGTAAACCTGAAGTGAATGGGGCGAGGGGGGAGGACTAAAACCCATAAGTTAGAAAATGATAGGGGAAGTTACTAAAGGCAAAAGATGTTTGTTTGAGTCGGGCGTGGTGGCGCACGCCTTTAATCCCAGCACTTGAAAGGCAGAGGCAGGTGGATTTCTGAGATCGAGGCCAGCCTGGTCTACAGAGTGAGTTCCAGGACAGCCAGGGCTACACAGAGAAACCCCTTCTCGAAAACGAAGAAGAAGAAGAAGAAGAAGAAGAAGAAGAAGAAGAAGAAGAAGAAGAAGAAGAAGAAGAAGAAGAAGAAGAAGAAGAAGAAGAAGAGGAAGAAGAAAAGATGTTTGTTTGAAGAAATCTATAAAACCAATAAACTTCCAGCTGGACCAATCAGGGAATGAGCAAGGAGATGGGAGTTTACCAGCACCAGGAATGAAAGAGATTACGTCACTACAGATTCCATAGGTAGTCTTCTGGTTTGGGGCCACATGCCATCTTAGTCACTGTTCTATTGCTGTGTGTGAAAAGACACCATGACCAAGTCAACTTAAAAAAGAAAGCACTTAATCAGAGGCTGGCTTAACAGTTTCAGAAGGTTACTCCATCATCATCATGGTGGGGAACGTGGCTGTGCTGACAGTCATGGTGTTTCTGAGCGTCACAACCTGATCTACAGGCAGCGGGTGGCAAAGGTTGGGGGGGGGGCAGACAGATGGATGGACACATGGATGGATGAATGGATGGATGGATGGATGGATGGATGGATGGATGGATGGATGGATGGACAGGTGGGTGAACAGACAGATGGACAGACAGACAGACTGGGCTGGCCTGGGCTTTTGAAACTTAAAAGCCCATTCTCAGTAATATACCTCCTCCAAGACCACACCTCCTCCAATACTCCAACAAGACCACACCTCTTAATCTTTCCCAACCTTTGAATAGCTAAGCATTCAAATCTATGAGCCTGTGGTGGCCAGTCTCATTCAAACCACCACACATGCACATGCTTGAGGTCAGAAGACAACTTTAAGGAGTCAATTCTCTCCTTCCACCTTGAATGGATTCTCTCCGTTCTGCCCTTCACACTCCCTGCTAGCTGGCCCACCAGCTTCCAGGCCACCATTTTCCTGCTCTCGCCTCCCATCTTATTTATTTATTTATTTATTTATTTATTTATTTATTTATTTATGGGTTTTTGGTTTTTTGGAGACAGGGTTTCTCTGTATAGCCCTGGCTGTCCTGGAACTCACTTTGTAGACCTTGAACTCAGAAATCCACCTGCCTCTGCCTCCCGAGTGCTGGGATTAAAGGCGTGCACCACCACGCCCGGCCTTCCCTGGGGACTTTTAGCAAACACATAAGGAAAGTGTTCGATTGTGAAATCTATATTAGATTAGGCTTAGATCCCATTTTCTGGCCCACGGTTCCTAAAGCATTTTGAACCTCTGGAATAACAAGTCTTTTGTGTACTGTCTTAGTTCATTTGGATGGCTATGACAAAATACCTTAGACTGGGTAATTTATAAATGAAAGAATTATATTTTGTGAAGTTCTGGAGGCAGGCAGATTGGATGTCTGGAAGGGCTCCAGGGATGGTGGCTCATGGCTGTGCATCTTGATGTGTCTGGAGGAAGAAAAGGGACCAGGCAGCACTGTCTGCCTCCTGTATACGGGTACTAACCTCAGGGGTGAGGGCAGAGCCCTCATGCTTATCACTGCCCTGGATGCTCTGCCTTTTAATACCACATCTTAAGCTGTAGATCTCAACAGACGAACTGGGGTAGGGGTGGGGATCCCAGCATTTGGGCTATACCATACGCTGAGACGGCTGGCAGGTGGTGATTCTACATATCTTCAGGGAGGAGAAGAGGCTGGCCTCCCTCCCCCACAGAAAAAAAACAAGATATGGACTTCAGCCTTGTCTCCCCAGGAAAAATAGAGGGTCTGAAGGTAAGAATTCAGTACAGAACAGCCAGCGATTTCCAGTCACACCAGAATAAGAAAGATTCCATTAAAACCTGAAGGGCAGGGTCCTGGGTGTTCTGGATTGCGGAACTCAAGGCACTGTCTGGAGGGAGACACTCCTAAGGAGGGTATGAAAGTCCCATGCTCCTTCTCCACAGTCATGCCTGTCCCTATCTGACTGTCTACCTGTATTTTGTGTAACATACCTGAACAACTCAATAGCCACGAATCATGTTTCCCTGAGTTCTGTGAGCCACATTAGCAAATTAGTCAAACTGGAGGAAGGGATTTTGGTACACACACCCAGGGAAGTTGGATACATGGGCCATAACCTAGGGTGCCATCCAAAGGCTGGGCTGTCCTTTATCCATCCCTGTTCCTATTCCCAGGGACTTCTCCTACCTCACCGGATCCTCCTAGGTCACTGCCATCCTGGATAGCCTTGTGGGTCACCTTGTGACCCTAGAGGTCTCTAGTTCTCAGTGCTTTTGTTCTAACAGGACAGTGTCCCATCGCAGGGCCAGCAGGCCCTGGCAGCTGCAGACTCAATGACTACAAGCCTGAGCATGAACCCAGAAGCCAGTCTTCCAGGTCCCAGGGATCTCTAGGAGTCCTGTGGGGATAAACTGGGTGGGGGTGGGGGTGGGGTGTAGGGATGCTCCCAAAAGAATGTTAGCGGAGAGGTTAGAAGTCTATCTGAGGACATTACTCTGAACCTAGGCTTCCTCCTTGACAAGATGTAAGATGCTAAGTAAGTTACTTCACCTAAGACTTTTTTTAAAAAAAACAGGGTCTCACATTATAGCTAAGGATGGCTTTGAACTTCTGTTCCCCTGTCTCTACCTCCCATGGGCATGGATTACAGTTCTGCACCATCATCCCAGTTTTGCATGGTGCTAGGGATCAAACCCAGGGTTTCGGACTCTGTGCTTATAGGCACTCTACCAACCGAGCTGTATCCTCGGCTCCACTTTACACCCCCTCCTCACCCCCGCCAGCTTCAGTTTCTTGCTCTGTGCCATAGTGTTTACTTCAGAGAATTGCCCTGGGATTGAATGACATGAAGATGCTTCACCTAGCACCTGGTCACAGTGTCCACTGTCCATAGGGGCCCCACCCCATCTATGAACTGACCGAAGAGGAACCCAGGAATCCTGCGAGCCAGGCAGAACTGGACACTTGAGATCCAGGGCAAAGCAGCCATCTCTCCATCCTCTGCTCGGGTAAGGGCTTCCTCCTAAAAACTCTCTGCTGTCTGCTAGCACCTCACTGATGCTTTGATTGCTCTGAGAGCTCCAGCCCAGCTGTTGAGCCTCTTTACCAGTTGGGGCTTAGCTCAGTGCCTCCAAGCTAAGAAACCAAGCAAGGACCCCCGGGGTAGAGCAAAGCCCGCCTTTATCTTCCTCCAGAGATGTATATAATTCAGCAGCGAAGAATGCTTGGCCTCCTCCCTGCTTCTGGTGGGTCACCTGGCCTCTATGCCTCAGTTGGAGGGTTTACAAAGCCAGGCCTGAAACGGTCATTTCCACTACTTAGTTAATGGACATAAGGTGGGTGTGGTGCTCTCTGGTACTATAAGACATCAAAGTATTTGCTATTCTTATTTTCATTGTTTCCATTTCCCCCCAGTACATGGCCAAGTGCACAGAAGGTCTCGGAACATATTTATTGAGTGAGCAAATACACAGGTGGGTTTGTTAATGAACACGCCAGCCTTTAATGTGCCTAGTTCACTGGTCACAATGGCTTTGAGTTTGGCGCACCTGGTGGGTGCCAGGTGCACTGTGACATGTGATCTAACTGAAACCTTAGCGGTTCACTTGTCCAAGATGACAGCCATTTCTTTCCCTCCCATTTCATTTTTAATTATACACATGATAAAAAAAAAATCACCGAAGAAAAAAAATTAATAGGAGGAGGCAAAATAAAAAACAATCTATGTAAAAATCACCTACAATTCCACACTCTGAAATTACCATTGTTAAGCATTTGCTGACAGTCAGCCAGACTGTCTTCATGCAAATTTTTTTTAACAAAGATGGGCTCACATTATGCATACATTGCACCGCAATGGAGTGTGACTCTCTCCATGTCAATAAATATGTATCACAGGCAGCGGCGACTATTCCATTGTAGAGCAGAATCACAATTTATTTAACCAATTTGCTGTTGGGGGATATTTAGGCTGATCCAATTTCTCACCATTTTCTGTGATGAATATCCTCCTTATCCAGACAACTTCTTGAACTTGTCCAATTATTTCCCTAGGATAAATCTCCAGAAGTGGAATTTCTGAGTCAAAGACAATACACTTATTTAGGGCTTCTCATCTATGCATATGGCCACGCCGTCTCCCGGGATGGCTGTACCAATTTATACTCCCACTCTTGGCACAGGCGATGTGGACCACAAATACGGAAGGTATGGGAAATACATCAGGAAGATGACATTCATCAGGAAAGGCTAGGCCATGCCACAGTAACAAATTAACCCCCAAATCTCAGTGGCATAACACAGAGAAAATTTATGTCTGGGCCAAGTGGCAGATTCAGTCTGGCTCAGGAGAGTCCCTGCCTCGAAGAGTGAACTGAAGGACACAAGCTTCGGAGAGACCGGCCCAAGGACGGCTGTCTTTTACAGAGCCTGGGAACCAAGGATTCCCCAGAAGGATTTAAGGGGTTAGCACCCTAGTGTTTGTGTGTGTGTGTGTGTGTGTGTGTGTGTAGGCCAGAGATATCTTCCTCAATGTACTCTTTTTTCCTTTCTTTCTTTCTTTCTTTCTTTCTTTCTTTCTTTCTTTCTTTCTTTCTTTCTTTCTTTCTAGATGAGGTCTTACTATGTAACCCTGGCTGGCCTAGAACTTGCTATGTAGACCAAGCTGACCTTGAGCCTGCCTCTGCCTCTAGATTAAAAGTGTATGCCATCATGACCAGTCACTTTATTTTTTTGAGATGAGATTGTTCGTTGGACCTGGAGCTTCCCGAGTCAGCTAGACTCTCTGTTCAGCAAGCTCCAGAGGTCCCCCTGCCTCTGTCCCCACAGTGCAGGGACTACAAGCACACACCTCCTTATCCACTTTTTTACATGCATTCTGGGGATCTAAACTCCCAGGTCCTGTTGTTTATGTGGCAAGCTTTCTACGGATGAAGCCATCTCCCCGGGACACTGGCAGGTTCACGTTCAGTGACTTGGTATAGAAGCTGCAGTTCACTGTCAGCTGGAATGATCATGTAACCTTTCTAGCTGCACATGAGATGGGTGGTGTGAGCTTCCACATGTCTGGGAAGGAAGGAGACATCTGATACGAGTACACAGTAGTGATGTCTGCTTCAAATAGAAAGCATTAGAAAGCACAGAGTTGTCTTTGGGCAAGAGAAATGGGAACTGAACCCTGTTGAATGTGTGCCTGTTTTCTCCATCACTCACTCTGATGTGGTGTTTTGTGAGAAAGGGTTATTTTGCCTCCACATACTGAAGATAGTCAGGGAGGCCAGACCATGGGTGGGGAGGTAGACTGGAGACAGCTCTTCCCTGACATATAAGGAAGCTCATCTCCATTGCTTACCCTGACACACACACAGGTCCAGAGCCATGTGGATCCCCAAAAGGCAGGGTGCCTAGTCACCTTGAAAGGTTCTGAGAGATGGGGTCCACGAGAAATCCTGACCCCTGCTGCCCTCTCTGCTGCCTTTGCTTTGTCAACAGTCATGAAGTCAGCCCACTCCACTGCTCAGGGACATAAGGCACTGGTATTAAGGAGATGGCTCAGCTATTAAAGTGCGTGCTGAGCAGCCATTCAGGGCTGAGTTCAGGTCTGCAACACTCACATACAAAGCCGGGGGTGGGGTGGGGGGCGTGGTGGTGCACGCCTTTAATCATAATACTCGGGAGGCAGAGGCAGGCGGATTTCTGAGTTCGAGGCCAGCCTGGTCTACAAAGTGAGCTCCAGGACAGCCAGGGCTGACAGAGAAACCCTGTCTCAAAAAAAACCAAACCAAACCAAAACAAAACAAAAACAAAGCGGGGGTGGGGGTGGGGAGCACCTGTCTACAACCCCAGGGGGTTATTGGGAAGGTGCTGGAGGCAAGAGAACCACAGGGCTTGATGGCCAGCCAGCCTAGATGAACCAGTAAGTTCCAAGTTCAGTAAGAGATCCTGCCTCAAGAAAGAAGATGAAGCCTGGTGGTGGTGGCACATGCCTTTAATCCCAGCACTTGGGAGGCAGAGGCAGGCAGATTTCTGAGTTCGAAGCCAGCCTGGTCTACAGAGTGAGTTCCAGGACAGCCAGGACTACCCAGAGAAACCCTGTCTCAAAGAGAGAGAGAGAGAGAGAGAGAGAGAGAGAGAGAGAGAGAGAGAGAGAGAGAGAGAAAGAAAGAAAGAAAAAAAGAAAGGGAGGAGAAAGAAAAAAAGAAAGGGAGGAGAAAGAAAAGAGGAGAAAAGAAAAGACTTGATGTCAACCTCCGGCCTGCATACCCACAAATGCATGGGCACACCTGCACACACATACATGTACACACACATAAACAAGTAAATATGTGCATACACATATACAAAAGGTAATCTTCAGGTCTGACCCCATTCTATGTGTCTTCACGCACATCACCAGAGCTAGTGGCACCACTGTCTGTCCCCACCTCCTATTCTCTCCCTCTGCTGTCACTTGACTCCTGCTGATCCTCCTTAGTCTTTAGGATGAAGCTCAGATTCACCTCTCTGTTAAGAACTGTCTGTCCACTTACTTTCAAGGGCTAAAGTATATCTTAACAGTAGAGCATTGGCCCAGTGTAAGCAAATTGTCAAATTTACAAAACCTGGAATCCTGTTTCTCTGGAAATCGGGCCTCTGAGCATGCCTGTGAACATAATCAAGGAACCATCCTGATTATATTAAGGTGGGGAAGCCTGCTCACTGTGAGCAGAACCTTTCCCTAGGTACGTGATCCTGGAGTGTGGAAGAGAAGAGAAAAAGTGTTTCTCTCTGCCATCCATACATTCATCCATTGTTCTCTACTTTACTGCTAATGTTATGTGACTAGCTGTCTCGAGTAACTAGGACTTCCCCAGCCATGACAGACTGCAACCTAGAACTCTGAGCTGAAATAAACCCTTTTCCTCCCGTTAAGCTGCCTTTGTCAGAGCATTTGATGACAACAGGAAAAGAAACGAAGACACTGAGTATACTTGAGGCTCCAAGTTCCATCCCTAGTGCCATAAAGGAAGAAACCGGCCGCCTCTGCCTCTGTGGTCCTCCTGCCCTGAGCACATCACTAGCTGCGGTTTAAAGAACAATGACTCCAGCTTAGAGCAGGCAGTGGCATCCAGAGATGAGCGGCCACTGCAGCTGCGGCATCCTCACAGAGATGTGGCTTCTAGAAACCACAGGCTGGAGGCTTTATCATCCTCAGATTCATCATCCTGGAGGCCAAGGAGATACACACTCCACCTTGCCAGATCCAGAACATGCTGGGGATAGAAGAAACGAAGGGTCCTCCACAGGGACACAGAGGCAGTTCAAGTGGCCCATGGAGGTCACCTCTTAAGACAAACCAAACTCCAGCATGACCACAACTTATGCTGCAGGCCCTGCCCAATGGGAAAAGCTTTCTATATGAGGTGTTCATTTTTCCATAGCAGTGGGCTGGACTAGGGAGGGGGAGGGGCCTCCACTCTTGGACAGGGACTAGAGGAAAGTGTCTGCCGATATCTAGGAGCCCCAACTAAAGGAGACAGTCATGCCTTCATTCCTGCAGCTCAGAATCAGCACTGGGACTGGGTGGTAAATAAGGTACCAGATATTCCTGCAGAGGCCCTCGGTGTCCAGAGGAGACCGTCACTGGCAAACCCCAGGAAGGGATAAGAAGTTCAGTCTGTGAGAACTAGACTGTAAGGCCTCTGAGAGGTGACCCCAGCTCTTGTTGTGACTTGTGTTGGCAATTTTCAAGTGATTAGGCCCCAGCAGGGCTAGCTCTGAGTACACAGATAACAGAGAGCTTCTAACACTAAACCCATAAAGGAGAGGGCAAAGAAGAGCTTTGGCCACTATCTGGTGAAGTGTCCTGTGTGTGGACGGCTTGTGGGGTTGGCACAGGTGGCCACAGCTGGCCTATGGCCAGAAGAAAAATACCCTAGTTTTATCCCCCAGGAGAAGGTTAAATAAAATCTATAACAATGCAGGCAGCTGTGGTCTAAGAATCACCATTGACTTCAATTGAGCTGTCCGGGTGGAGACCATCAGGAAGGGCCTCGCAGGAGTCCCAGAGGGCCACAGTTCTTCTGCTCCAAGGGCCTTCTGCCGGTATCATTCACTGGCTGCATACAGTGGTTTTGGCACTCCCATGGGTTTTCTGAGAGGATTATGGGGGGAAATGGACTATAAGGGCACCCTAGGGGGCTTTGTAAGGAGGCTTGCTACTGTTTGTTTGGGTTTTTTTTCCCCTGTTGTTGTGATAACACCATGATCAAAAGCAACTCAAGGAGAAAAGGGTTTATCTGACTTGCACTTTCATCGTGGAGAAAAGTCAAGGCAGGAACCCGGAGGCAGAGACTGAAGTAGAGTCCGTGGAGGGACACCGCATGCTGGCTTGTTCTCTATGGCTTGCTTATTGGTCAAGAAAATGCCCCCAAACTCTCGACTGCAGGCGATCTAAAGGAGCCATTTCTCAATTGAGGTTCTTTTTCTCCCAGAGGACTCCAGCTTGTATCAAGTTGACAAAAACCTAACCAGCTCAAAAGGAAACCTAAGCCACTATGATTTGGGAAGGGAAAGGGGTCACCTTGTCCCGTGAATATACCATTCCCTGACAGTGCTCTGTGATGGAGGTCTGAGACACACTTCCTCGAAGACAGCTCAGACCCTACATGTTGGGAGTCCATTCCACAGAGCTGCCCCTCCCCCCACTTCAGATTCCTATTGCAGTCTCCTGGCTGTAGCCTCTGCCTCTGATCAGCAAGCTATAAATCAGGGTTTCCACGACCCCCTTCCTAAGGTTTGATTAATTTACTAGACCAGCTCCCGGAACTCGGAGAAATACTTGATTTAGGTTTACCCATTTATCACAAAGGATATTACGGAAGTTACAGAGGAACAGCCAGACGGACGACATGGACAAAGTGGAGGATGGGTTGTATAGCATCCAATCCCTCCCACCTGTACCCCACGCAGAACCTCAGGGGCTTTGGGGTGCTATGGAGAATTCACTGTATGGACATTATTGATTAACTCATTGGCCTGAGCGATTAGCTCACCCTTTGCCCTTCTCTTCTCCCTGAAGACCCTAGGCATGGCACCAACCCTCCAGTCACATCTTTGGTTGCCCTGGTAACCAATCACCACTCTGGAGCTGTCTAAGAGGGACACAGAGCACCGGGCATGTCATTACCACACAAATAGACATTTATCACTTAAGAGATACCAAGGAATCTAAGAACTCTGTAGCAGGAAATGAGGGGGGAAGACCAAATATATACTTCAGAGGGGGCACAAGAAAAGCGCTCTGCCATCCCCAGTGTGGGGGAGCCACATCCAGTCAGAAGGGAAACAAAATATGGCTCCACAGGTAAAGGTTCTTTCCTGCCACCTTGATGACGTGAGTTCGATTCCCAAGACCTGCATGGTAGAAGAAAAAGGAAGTCTCCTGCACTCTTTGTCCTCTGTCCACACTTGTGCCATAGCATGAAAACACCTACAGATGTGTGTGAACACATAGAAAGAAACAAATGGAAGAGAGCTGCTTTCTCCCATGTCCTCGTTAGAGCTTTATTGCTATGCGGAGACGCCATGGCCACAGCAACTCTTACTAAAGGAGAACCTGAATTGGGGGCTGGCTTACAGTTTGGAGGGTTTAGTCCATTATCATCATGGCGGGAAGCATGACGGCATGTGGGCAACCATGGTGCTAGAAGAGCCCAAGAGTTCTACATCTAGATCTACAGGAGACAGTAAGTGATCTGGTTTGAGCTTCTCAGACCTCAAAGCCCACCCCCTAGTGATGCACTTCCTCCAGCAAAGCCACACCTACTCCAAGGCCACACCTCCTAATAGTGCCACTCCCTATGAACTTCTGGAAGACATTTTTATTCCACACAACCCATAAAGACAAGAGTGTCCCCCTGCCTTGGTCTGGGATATTGATATTTGCAGTTCTTAGCTCTGATGGGAACATTGACTTATAGGTCTTAAACATACCAGATTTGGGATTAGCTGGTGATGAGACTTCTTAGTCTCTAGACCTATGAGAACCAAGTAGCTATACTACATTACTATGCATAGACACTCTGTCCTGATACAAAATGCAACCACTACAGATCCAAAAAAAAATCAGAGAGGACATGGGAGAGATGGAATAATATGATCAAAATATATTGTGTGAAAATTTTTAAAAGAAAAAAAATTAATGAAGAATGCAAAGTTTTAAAAAAAAAAACAAAAACTCAAGGATCTAATTGTGGTAGCACATACCTTTAATCCTAGCACTTAGGAGGCAGAGATACTGAAGCTAAAGCAGGGATGGGCAGGCAGGCCTGGAATGTAGTAGGGTAAGTAGGAGTTCTCCTCAGTCTATGAGAACTAAGGGATATCCATAACCCTGAAGCCTGCAGGAACTGGGTCCTGGGCTATATACCCCTTTTTACCCCTCTGATGAACCAATTCCTTAGGTGTCAGGATGGAGGCGCCAACTTCACTCCCTCTCTGGCCTTCCCCTCGCCACTCGTACCCACCCTGCCTTAATGAAGTCCCCAGCTGACACCTTCTAATTCCCCAGTGATTAACTTCTAGTGGATTAAGAACAGGACAGCTATTTAATTAACACACATGTCTGAAATTACTCAGGACTCATTACAGTTCTATGATTGACTTGTTAATGTGCAGGAATTCAATTATGTGCCTGGCAGTGAACTCCTGGCCAGGGTATGCCAGAGCAGCCTGGAAGACCAACACTCAATCCTGGAGGGGCCTGGCTCAGCCTGGTGGCTCCAGTTTGAGGAAGGACACAGCCTGGGATGAAGAGGGTGGGGTCTGGTCTGAGGGAGGAGACAATCCTATCCCTAAATATCCCTGCAGGAGACTTTTCTTGATCCCAGGGGAGCCCTAGTCAGAAGAGAAGAGGCCCAGGGCTGGATCTTGGGGGAGACACTGTTCTGGGGAAAGACAGGCTCTCTCTCACATGCCCTCTTGCTCTCTCTCTTGCTCATTCTCTCTCTCTTTCTCTTTCTCTTTCTCTCTCTCTCTCTCTCTCTCTCTCTCTCTGTGTGCACACGTGCACGCGTGCAAGCACATGTATATGTATGTATGCGTCTCACTCTGTGCCTCTCTGTCTCTCTGCCTCTCTCTGCCTCTCTGTTTCTCTCTACCTCTTTCTTTTGTTTTTTTGTTTTGTTTCTTTTTTGTTTTGTTTGTTTGTTTTGTTTTGTTTTGTTTTTTCAAGACAGGGTTTCTCTGTGTAGCCCTGGCTGTCCTGGAACTCACTTTGTAGAACAGGCTGGCCTCTAACTCAGAAATCCGCCTGCCTCTGCCTCCCGATCTCTACCTCTTTCTGTCTCTGTCTCTCTCTTTCTCCACCCCTGCCCCCTGCATTCTGAAAGGAATGAATAGCTGTATGGGAATATCTCAGTCAGAGAAGTAGCCCTCCCACTCTGGGAAGCTTCTGTCTGGGACAGACCCAGATCACCAGTCTCACAGGGGGGGCTACCACCAGACTGGGGCAATCTGGTCTGCATCATCTTACCAGCAGTTTCCCTGGGCCAGATGGGGAAAAAGGCCAGAACTGTCGGGTAGGGAGAGGCCTCTGTCAGTGGGGTCCTTGTTGTGTAAAGCATGACCTAGGGTCAGATTTCCAGTGCCCATATGAATCACAGAGGTATGTTGGCTCCAGAGCTGAGAAGAGGAAGCCTGAATCAGGCAGGTCCTTGGAGCTCACTGGCTAGTCAGTTTGACTGAACCAGTGAGCTCCAGGTTCGGTAAGAGCTCAAAATACTCAGTGGACAGCAGTAGAGGAAGCCGCCAACGGCAAACACTGGCTGGCATCCAGGGAAGCTGACTCTCTTACAGAGAGCTAGAGAGGCGGATCCACAGCAGGCAGGGGCATGTCTGGGGACTGTCTGACTCAGAAAACAGGGACAAAGAGGGGACAAGACAGAGTAGTCCCACCATCTCACTCCTTCAGGCCTTTGCCCCCCACCTGCCGTCGCCTGGGTCCCTGACTATACTCATTATGCTGGAGCCTCTGAGGCAGGCCTACCTAGGATCTGCAGCTTCCCATGACCCCCACCTAGACAGGGACTGGCATGCACTGGACACAGGAGACGAAGAGACTGGGGAAGTGGTGAGGAACAATGGCCCGGGAGGAGGAGCCTCCATCCTCTGAAGTCAGAGAAGTACCTCTCCAATGTGCAGGGTCTCTCTCTCATCATCTCATGGATTCTTCCCTCTTTAGAGAAATGGACAGGACATCCAGAGAAGCTAGGAAGCTAGTCCAAGAACACACAGCAGTCAGGGTTAGAATGTCTGACCTCTGAGCCTGGACCCTTCAATATGACCCTTTACCACATTGTCCCCCCCCCTTGCCGACCCCATCCCCCACCTCCACGCCATGGCCCTGAAAGGCAGACACCACCCCAGGCCAAGGAACCATTGGCATTAAAGGCTGCTGGGGAGGGGGAGTTAACCTTTTTCAGTCAGTTACCCATGCTGCAGTAAACAGACCCCCATCCCTGCTGTAGTTAAACTCTGTGGGTAATTTTTTTTTTCCTGAAAAATCATGAATGTAGGACAGGGTCATGTTAGGAGAAGGCCTCCAGAGGGAGAAGACTGTGAGAAAGGACGACAGACAGCAAGTATGACGAACATATACTGTATGTGTGTATGAGACTGTCAATGAAGACTCGTTAAAAATTAAATTAAAAAAAAAAACTTTCCTTGAAAGTGTGCAAGGGAAATTCTGAAAGGAGGGGTGTGACAACAAGAAAGGATGACAGCCTTGGAGCCCAGCAAGGCGAATGTTCCATCATGGGGCTGGGAGCTCTGTGCCAACCAGGCTCAGCAGAAGGAAGAGTGGCTATGCAAGGGCGGGAGCTCAGGCTGAGCTGGCAGAACTCTGCAGTGCCAATCCAGTGTCATAAAACCAGCAGCAGCTGGGGAAACTCAGAGGCTGCCCCCCAGGCCAGGGTCAGCCTCCTACACCCATGGGCTCGGCCTCAGGCTGAAATCCTTTCCTCTGTGTATCTGAGCCTGCTAACAGTCCGTTCCTTAGGAGGTTCCTGGATGGCATTAACCCTGTCACAGGGTCTATCCCAGTCCAGGGCAGGAAGAGCATGTTTCATGCTTGCTAACATTGGCAGGAAAAAAGGAACCCCACCAGAGCAGCCAGTCATGGCTCAGAGTGGCTCAGCTCACACGATGGTACACACCAGAAACACTAGCACTCAGGAGGCAGAGGCAGGGGGATAGCCACAAGCTTGAGGCTAACTTGATCTACATAGTGAATTAGACTAGTCTGGGCTACTATGACCCTATGTCACATATACATATATATATGTGTGTGTGTGTATACATATACATATATTCATATATATATATATATATATATGTATATATACTTATATATGTGTATGTGTATATATATCATACATGCATACACAAAACCTTTCATCCACTGCATCCACAGGCACAAGCTTCCCGAGAGAGTGAGCACCGGACCCCTGACTCATCGAACCGCCCAGGTGCTTCCATTTCTGCGGGTGGGGCAGGACTCTCAGCCAGTGGAAGCTGTTGATTAAATGGTTCACGAGCAGCACCATGGAAAATGTGGCAAATGTGTGTGTCGATGGTGTGTTTGATGATGACGCGATGTCATAAAGCTCAGTGGGCCCACAGAAGAGTCTCTGGTGACACCCAAAGCCTCAGACAATGGGCTTAGACTAAGAAGTCTGAGTAAACTAAAAGGGGTAGGTAGGTGGCTGTACTTGAAAAGTGCGGGGAAAGGGTTCTACACAGGCAGCAGAGCAAACAGGCAGAGAGAAAGAGACAGACAGACAGACAGACAGACAGACAGACAGACAGACAGACAGTCAAAAGAGCCCTATTGTATCTATTTTTAATGATTTATTAGTTTGTATTTGTGTGTGTGTGTGCATGTGTGTGCTCGCACGGGCGTGAGTATGTGTGTGTGCGTGTGTGCCCCTGTGCCTGCATAAGTGCAGGAATATGAAGAGGCCAGAAGAAGGGGGTCAGGTCCCCTGAAGCTGGAGGGACAGGTGGTCGTGAGCCACCTGACATGGGTCCTGAGAACCAAACTCCTCAGGAGTAGTCAGCATAGGCTCTCAACCCCTGAGCCACCTCCCCAGTCCCCAGTCTAGCAATATCTTAAAATAACTTTATAAACACAAACTATCTGCAGATAAACACATAGGGAATTAATGACTTTTTTTTTCCAATGTGAGGAGGGAAACTAGAAGACAGATGCAGGGAGGAAATTTCTCACTGAATAATACCTCTTTATGATTTTTAAATTTTGAATCCAGTGAATGCATTGCCTATTCAAAGACTAAATTAACGAATGCTAGTGCTGGTTGGCGCTGGTTGTCGAGCGATGGCTTCTCTTCATTCCTCTGTTTTCCTGTGTTGCCTGAAGTTTTTAATGGGCATGTATTACATTTTCAAATCAAGAAAAATAATAACACTATTAACATTTTCTTTCAATGTCTGCCTTATTTGTATAACGAAGAAAAGCTGAGCTGGGCCCCAACCTATCACTTAGTTAAAGTCTCCATTGTTTTGTAGACCAAAAGAAACAATTTTGAGATGAGAACAGGATTGTTGGTGTGGGGGGGTACTGCAGAGGATGCACAGAAAGATGGAGCGTAGGATGCACCTGCAGCTCAGGACAGCGTCCAGAGAGTGCTTCCTGCTCCGTGAGGGATGAGCTTCCCATCGGGAGAGGTATGCAAGCGCATTCTAGCTAATGCTTCCACTTGAGGAGTTCCAGCACTGTGACCAAGTTCATCACCCCCAGCACTGACCACAGCTTCCCAGTCCCATCAGTGTTAAACAGCCCGAGAGGCTAAAACTCCGCCCAGTTCCCTGGCTGTCTGGATCACTCTTCATACAGGTACAGCACAGGGGACTCATCTTAAAGAAGCAACTCTTGCTAATATCAAATAACAGATGACCATCTAAAGAGTTTATTGAGCACTTAGTGTGTGCCAAGCTCTGGCTCGAGCACGGCCCATAGATTAATGGACTTAATTTCAGGACCAGTCCATAAGGCCAGTCTACAGTGAAATTTTTTTTGTCTCATTTTATACATAAGGAAACTGAGGCAGGGTAGAGGCATGGTGTGTCTTCCATGTTCAGCCTTCAGAACGTCAAGGGAAACAAGCCTGGATAGTTGAAGCTGCATGCCTGGGGCAGCCATAGGAAAGGCAAATGGCCACAGGGGTTTGGTTCAGTACCTTTTATCCTCCATCAACTATAAAGGTGTGTGTGGGGACAGGACAGGGCTTGTGCCAGAGTGCACACGTGCACACATGGGCACTGTCTTAGTTAGGGCTTTACTGCTGTGATCAGATACAAGGCAACTCTTATTGATTTCTTTTGGAAGATAATTTTGTAATTATATCTATGTGCAGAAAACTTAGAAGTGTATATTTAACCCAGGTTAGTGGTGAGTTCTTTAGCCTCTGCCTTTTCCAGCCTGGCAATGCGAGCCACAGACTTAGGACCAGGGATGCTGCCTCCCCAGTGGCAGCGCATCTAGTCATATCTGTCATTATATTTGGTCATAATAGCTTCCAGCAGCTAACCTATGTGAAGGCAACAGTGGTACATGTCTTCCTGTGGACCGGGCGCCCCAGCCTGGCCTTCCCCTTGATGATGCAGTAGGGCACCCCCATCTTTCGACACTGGGCAGTCAGGAAAACCACCAGCTCAATGGGGTCTACGTCAAGGGCCATCACCACCAGCTGAGCCTTCTTGTTCTCCACCAAGGTGATGACTGTACTGACTCCTGCATGGAGGACAGGTGGTCTCTTAGTTAGGATGTCCCCTTTGCCAGCAGCTTTCTTCTCAGCACAGGCCAGTAGACTTTGCTTCTTCTCTTGCTTTGTCTCTGGCCTATACTTGTGGGTAAGTTTAGCTGTTTGCCTGTCCAGGGCCTGGGTGAACTAGTTAATGGCAGGAGGTACTTTGAGCCACTTATAGAGGATAGCTCTTTGCTGTTGCAGCCTGATATAATGGAGCCATTTGATGAATCATGTGTTAGATCTCTGTTGGGCTGAATGTCCTGTCCAATGCCAAATCTCTTGGGTCTTTTCTCAAACAAAGAATTGACCACCTTTTTGGCCTCCTGTTTCTTGATGACGGCAGGGGCCGCCAGGGCTGCCTTCTTCCCCTTGGCCTTCTTTCCTTCGGGCATCTTGCTTGGCTGGTGGAGAGAGCCCAAGGCAACTCTTAGTAGGACAACATTTAATTAGGGCTGGCTTACAGGTACAGAGGTTTAGTCCATTATTATCAATGATGAATGACAGGATGGCATCCAGGCAGACATGGTGCAGGAGAAACTGAGAATTCTTTTTTTAAAAGGTTTTATTTATTTAATGTGTATGAGTACATTATAGCTGTCTTCAGACATACCAGAAGGGGGCATCCAATCCCATTACAGATGGTAGAGACCGACCATATGGTTGCTGGGAATTGTACTTGAGACCTCTGGAAGATCAATCAGTGCTCTTAACTGCTGAGTCATCTCTCCAGCCCAGGAGCTGAGAGTTCTACATCTCATTCCAAAGGCAAATAGAAAATGATTAGCTTCTAGACAGCTAGGACAAGAGGTTTTTGTTTGTTTGTTTGGTTGGTTGGTTGGTTTTTGTTTTGTTTTGTTGGTTTTTTGAGACAAGGTTTCTCTGTATAGCCCTGGCTGTCCTGGAACTCACTTTGTAGACGAGGTTAGCCTCGAATTCAAAAATCTGCCTGCCTCTGCCTCCTGAGTGCTGGGATTAAAGGTGTGTGCCACCATGCCTGGCTAGGACAAGGGTCTTAAAGCCCACACTCATAGCGACACACCCACTCCAACAAGGCCACACCTTGTCACTCCCTGGGCCAAGCAATATTCAAACCACCACAGGCATTTCACACCCTCTTGGGGGCATGTTGGAAGCATGAACTGGCTTGAGTGACACGTGTGAGCACAAATTTGGCTGTGTGTGGGTGCATGTACACACTCAGGTTGGTGGAGCTATCAATATACAGGAATGTGTCCTTTCATCAAAGCTGTGAAACAGAGACAGAAACTGCACATGGGCTGGTGAGATGGCTCAGTGGGTAAGAGCACTGACTTCTCTTCTGAAGGTCCTGATTTCAAATCCCAACAACCACATGGTGACTCACAACCACCTGTAATGAGACCTGACATCCTCTTCTGGTGTGTCTGAAGTCAGATACAATGTACATACATATATATTTAAGGGGTCTACCGCCCGTGGTCCCTCCACAGTACAGACTGGGTGCTTCAGAAGACAGACTGGGGCTGTAACAAGACTAGGGTGGGAGAGAAATGAAGACACTAAGTCAAATCACTCCAATTAGAGCGTCTTTTACTGAAAAATCTTTGTTGGTTTTGAGAAGGAAGACCCCACCCACAATCAGTTATGCAAAAGCGCCTGGGTTCATTCCAAAGTCTCACAGGCACTGTGGAATGTTTAAGCTGGAGGCAGGACAAGGGTGGGGCATGACAGGCAGATAGCAGATTCCAGGGAAGCGCAGAGGCATTTTGCAGGACAAAAGAAGCCAGCCTTAGCTGGAGAGTCACACTGCATGCGGCCTGCCTCAGTGGCAGGTCTGCTCTCAGCCTGGAGCAGGCTGGGAAAAGAGGCTACATCTCCTCCTTACTTACATAATAAAATTAAGCGGGACTGAGGCATAAAATTTATTTATGCTCCAACGTCCTGCCTGGGAGTTATGGTGGCTGCCAGCCATGCTGTGTCTTAGGATCTCAGACCTTCCCAAACTATTAATTTCTGTCTTTGGGAAATACATGCAGCTTGTTTGTGAATATTATTGAACAAACATGGCTCTGTGGTGTATTATTAACAAGCTATGGCCTTTTGGCATGTACCCTGTTTTAGAATGATATAACTCCGAGATCTGGTTGCCCGTCATAGGCTAATGACCCTCATCGCACACCTAGTTCCCCAATTCAGACCAAGGCCACAAATATATATTCCATGGCTCTTTCATATCACTGGAAATCTGCTGCCTGTGCCTCTTTGAAGCGACCTGTGTGCTTGCTGGAACCTTGCTGAAGGGGAAGGCAGACCTGCTTGAAAAACAAAAGCTGAACACAGTTGAAACACAATAGGATAACAGCTTCTCTTGGGAGAACTAGGAAGTCTTATTCAGTTGCAAATAAGCAACTGACCAAGCTTAGGCTCTGACCTCCTGGTGTGGGGGAGGTGACTTTGAGAATTCACAGTGACTATGGACTCTCTGGAATGAGGGTTGGGCTCCAACTCAGCTCTCATGGCTGAAAAAGATTTTCAGTAATCTTAATAGGAAATCTCTAATATTGGAATTATTCCTAGACCAGTCTAAGATTGAGTTAGATTAACTGGTCACACTGAAAGAAAGAGAAAAATCATTATGGCTCTTTCTCATGACTAATTTTTTAAAGTCAAATTCCACAGTCTCTAATGTTCTCTGTCCCATAAAGTTAAAAAGCTTGAAGCAAGGCAGCTTAGCTTGTCCAAGATTTGGGACAAAGGCAAGCAAAGGTGGGTTAAAAGTATATACCTGTTACCACAGTAAGGGCATTCAGCGAACTCACATGTCAGCCTGTTGCACAAATCCTTCTGACAGTTGTCAGCTTCTGTAGCGCTCTATAAAGAGAATCTAACCACTCTCTTTTCCAGATTATTACAGGTTATTATGACATGGCAGAGTAAATCTGAGGGACCGCTGAATTTCCTCCACAGGAAGGAAGGAAGAAAGAAAAGTCGCATCGGGTACAGAAGCAACAGGTAAGTATGCCAGCGCTGGTTTAAAAAAGACAATTTAAAGAGTGTTGATAGAGGTGCGGTAGACATACGGGCTAAGTTGAAATGGTACAAAGCCAGTGCTAGTTTCACTTAGGATTGTCAGCGAAGATGGGACCAGAAGTTTCAAAATAGGCATTAGTCCACAGTCTAGAACTGCATCAGGGGAGAGAAATAGGTGTCACAGAATGGAATAAAAATAGTTAAGTTCAAGAAATAGATAAAGGGCTGGTGAGATGGCTCAGCGGGTAAGAGCACCCAACTGCTCTTCTGAAGGTGATGAGTTCAAATCCCAGCAACCACATGGTGCCTTACAACCACCCGTAATGAGATCTGACGCCCTCCTCTGGTGCGTCTGAAGTCAGCTATAGTGGCACAGAAAATCTTAGAAAGAAAAATTTAGCCGGGCGTGGTGGCGCATGCCTTTAATCCCAGCACTTGGGAGGCAGAGGCAGGAGGATTTCTGAGTTCGAGGCCAGCCTGGTCTACAAAGTGAGTTCCAGGACAGCCAGAGCACACAGAGAAACCCTGTCTCGAAAAACCAAAAAAAAAAAAAAAGAAAGAAAGAAAGAAAGAAAGAAAGAAAGAAAGAAAGAAAGAAAGAAAAATTTATTTGCTTCAAAATTTTATTTTCAAAAGCTTCTAGATTTTATTTGGCTAAGACCTTACCTAAAGTCTTAAAGTGACTTAAACCTTTGTTGGGTGTTATCTGGAAAGACACAAATTAATTGGTAAAGAACGAAAGACTTTACAGAAAATAAAAAAAGCTTTTACTATTGTTATCAATTATAATCTACGGTAATTGAATACTAGCTACTTATTTTAGTTATGGTTATTGAATGTGCCAACAGCAATTTTTTACACAGAAAACATTAATGTAAAATCATCCTTATTTACCTCAAAGTAAATTCTGAACATCCTAT
>LR750326.1:590678-603178 GCA_902729485.2 Mus minutoides
AGGAAGGAAGGAAGGAAGGAAGGAAGGAAGGAAGGAAGGAAGGAAGGAAGGACACAGATACATCCTCAGTGGCCTCTCCTGTGTGACCAGAAGGGCTCAGTGTGAAAAGCATGAAGGTAGCATGAAGGTAGCCCCTGTGAGTCTAACACAAACCCCGTAGGTGCCCAGGGTAAGAACTCCTTTGTTAGCCTGGCACATAGTAGACCACTCATTAGATATCTCAATTCAGCAAATGAGAAAGTAAGCAAAAAAGGATCTGTTCTGTGTCACATACATATACAGACTTCTGCCCTCTGGAAGTTGCCAATTTGGTCTGTGCTAAGCCAAACAGGCCAAATCAAAATGGAATTCCCTGTGCTAATGTTTCAGCCACCAAGAGAGTGGGAGACACCCACCAATCCTCCATCAGGACAAGAAGTATGTTAGCTAGCACTCCTTGCTTTAGTCTTTGAAGTAAGCCGTCCGGTGTTTGTGTTCTGTTCCTGCCTCTGTTGACCCCTCTCTATGCAGAATGCACCCTCAGCCCTGCCAAATGAGGGCTCCCTGGTTCTGAAAGAGAAGCCAGCAAGTCCTTGCAGCAAGAGCCATGCCCAGGGTTTCCAGGCTTGTAATCTCATCCAGTAGAGCAGCCCACACAGGAAACACAAGTTCAAGGCCAGGCTGGGCAAGTTATGGAGACCCTGTCTCCAAACACATTTTTTTTTTTGGTTTTTCAAGACAGGGTTTCTCTGTGTAGCCCTGGCTGTCCTGGAACTCACTCTGTAGACCAGGCTGGCCTCGAACTCAGAAATCCGCCTGCCTCTGCCTCCCAAGTGCTGGGATTAAAGGAGTGCGCCACCACCACCCGGCTCCAAACACATTTTAAGGGTAAAAGAAGCCTGGAGACATAGCTCAGAGATAGAGCGTTAGCCTAGGCACTGGGGTTCAATTCCCATATCATGAGAGAAAGAGAGAGACAGACAGACAGAGAGAGAGAGAGAGAGAGAGAGAACCAGAGACAGAGACACAAGTATTAAAGTTGTGATTTTTGTCATTTGACAATATATAAATAACTTGATACACATAGGGTCCTTCATACACAATTACAACTGTCTACCATATAAATATTTATGGCATATAAATATTTCACACACACAAAGAGGCATCTGTAACACGTGTCCATTATACATAGTCATCACATATATACTTACAGATATGAGATGTCCACCACATATACATGTCAATTACACATCAGCATCCACTGCACACACACATACATGTGTGATACGCACTCACAGACGCACATATCCATAACACACGTGCACAGATTTCCATCGTGCATATCAAAGACACCTGCATGTAACAACCTGTCAAATCATTTTTAGGAAACAATGAGTTTAACCTCTTGCACGCACAATGGGACTTCCTACTTATAAAAACCCTGCAAAGTGGGTGCCCTTCTTACCCTAGAGTCATGGAAACCGAGGTGCAGAGGAGTGAAGTTCCCCTCTCTGTTAGAACAGAAGCCTGTGCTCTGGGCCCTGAGCACCCCGCCTCCCGCATGCACCTTCATTCCAGCTATCATGTGTACGCCACTGAGGTGTGTAATTATTCACCATACAATGGTCTGATACGAAAATGAAATTACCAGTGACCTGGGCGTGGGCAGCTGCTTTCCCGCAGGAACAGTTTTGAACAATTCAATGATCAGGTGTCTGCTCGGCGTCTTTTCTTTGTTCTGATTAAATTGGCCTGAATATGAGCTTTTGTTATGCTGGAGCCTCGAGTCAGGAGCTAATTTTTATGTCTCATCTGTAAACAGGAATATGTCTGTGAAAGGTGAAAGAACCAGGCCTCGTAGGATCCATCAAGAGGTAGGAGATTTTCAAATTGGCCTCAGGACTCCCAGGAGTCAACTGGTGGCCCACTTGGAAGATTCGAGGACGAGCTAAGAGCCTTCAGAAAGGAGACCCAAGATCATAAGGACAGTTGTTTCCCTGCAAGCCGGGACTCCAGGCTGAGCTGCATCGTCTGGTAGAGGTTGTCTACACATAACATAGCAGACCTGTGCATCTCACCTCCATCCCAGGCCTTACAAAGACAAGGGTCTTGCTGACCTGTATCCCTGTCCATAGCCTTCCAGAACAATCTGCTGCTGAGCAGCCTCTGCACTTGCCTCTGCTGTGACCCACAGGATGCTAGAAGCCCTGGCTATGAACGGATAGATCCTGGGACTATGATATGTTTACAGAACAGATTCCAGGCACTTGGTTGCCGGGTGCCGCTGAGAACCACCAATAGGGATCATCGTCTCCCAGGCTCTGCAGAGGCTCTTCTTGGCCCTTGGTTGTAAGATTGGGCTTGGTCCTGACTCAGAGACACACACCAGCACTGGAAGCCCTCAGAAGCGTATCAGAGGATTGAGGAAACCCAGACTGAGGGGAAGGAAGAGAAGAGAGGCTCTGCTCCCATCACCTCCTCTCTCATACATCCTCTGTAGACTTTGAAGGCCACCACTACCACCACCCCTCTGGATAAGGGAAAAAAAGAGATGAAACAAATAAACCAAAGCTTTCAAAATCCCAACCCACCCCTGGCCTCACCTCAGATCAGGCCTTATTAGTCTGTCTGGTCTCTCTGTCCGAGGCACACACTCTGCCTTGGTCATGGCAGCCTGATCGACTGAGGACAAACATGAAAGAATAGGCCTCTTCAGGCTAACAGGTTAGCAGAGGCTCCCAGCAAAGCCTCTCTGTGAGGTTAAATAAACAGGCTTTCTCTTCCAATTCAGGCATCCTGTGGCCAGAACCTCAACAGCATTCTGGCTTCAGGAAGCTATCTTCTATGACTGAGGTCACAATTAGAAGGAAACCGAGTCCCTAAGGTCTCAGCTCACGTGTTCTCCACTGTATTAGTCTCCACACACACCAGTAGCCATACAACCGCAGAAAAATTCATGAGTGAACACCCACAACCACATGCTGGGTTGTGGGGATGGAAGGTACTCAGGTGTGCCAGGGGCTCCAGGGAACATTTGACAGTGCTCTGTGGAGATCCCATCTGTGCATACAGGAAGCCCATTCAGAGAGGGGGGTACAGCTCAGGAACTGCAGTTAAAGAAGGGCATGACCCTCTCCCTAGGAAGCCTGGTCTCAGGGAATCCTGACCCTTAGAGGCCCAACCTGAGTGTATGAAGAGAAGTTAGGGACTCACCATGCAGAAGACAGTAAATGAGACAATCCTGCAGGCAGGGGGACCGGGTGGTCATCTCTGACCTTCACCTCTCAGATGAGCTATGGCCGAGCCTCCGGAGTCCCCCAGAATGAGCAGCATCAGCCCCAGGGCACTCGCTAGGGAGCACCAGGCAGAGCTGTCACTCAGCACGGCTGCTCCCCGGGGAACATTTTACAACTTCACCTATTCCGTGTTGCCTGCTTGATGGAGCATCCACAGCAATTCCAGGACTATATTTCATTGTCACATTTATTTGCAAGGGGTGTCAGTCAGGCCCCGGAAGTCAGCTGCCCTGCTGCTCCGCACCTTTTGTCTCCCAAACAGGCACACACACACACACACACACACACACACACACACACACACACACAAGAACCCACATTCAGGTATGCCTCAGCGCACATGGAAGATACCCAGAAACACATAATCATGTACATGCCAAACCTGTAGCCCGTGTTTGGAGGTCACCACAACTCAAGAAGCATTGCCCACTTACTGTTACACACTTGCCATTTATAAGCAAAAGCCAATGTCCCTCATTCACACAGGCAGCAAGGCCAGATGATACACACAGCGCCAGAGTCCTAAAGCAAGGATGATGGAGACCCACCCTCCAGACCTCTTGGTGATGCTAAAGATCAGGAATAGGTATGTTGAGATGCATGAGGTCCTCTCAAAAGCCTCACTACGAGCACACACACACACACACACACACACACACCAGCAGGAGCTTCTTCAGCCACTGAGCTGAAGCTAACCCATTAGCACTAATTACCACACTTGTTGGGAAAGGGGTTTAATTAACTCTCTGCTGGGGCTCAATGGAGGAACCAGGGCACTGGGCCTCTTCTTTTTTCCTTCCTTCATGTAGCTTTTTAGGGTATGGGAGAAGGATCTCTGGTGACTCAGATCTGGAAGTGCATCTCTATATGGCTACATGTTATACACATTCAGATATGCGCAGCATGTTCACAGACATGCTCGGAAACAGCCCGACATACATGTGATTCCAGGCTTTTAAACAGATGAGAAATCACAGACATAGACAGCTAGGCAGATAGATGATGGATGGACAGACAGATAGAAAGGGATGGTGACAAATGGATAATGGGTGGGTGGATGTAAGCGGGGAGATGTAGCTGACGGGTGAATGAGCAAATAGTCAAAATGGCTCAGGGAACACGCCCACTGTGTATTACTGCCAGCCCCACACAGGGGCATGACTAGAGCCATCCAAATCTCCTCCCAGCCCCTGTGCATATTCTCTCTCCTCTCCCTCCTTGGCCTCTTCCTCTCTTGAAGATGAAGGAGGTGAAAAGCCCTTGGGGGGCATAGAAGACCTAACATGATGAAGCCCCCATAGCCTTTGACTGCTACCATATGTGGTGGTTTGAATATGCTTGGCCCAGAACTGGCACGATTAGGACGTGTGGCCTTGTTGGAGTGGGTGTGGCTTTGTTGGAGGAAGTGTGTTACTGTGGGGGTGAGCTTTAAGGCCCTCCCCTGAGATGCCTGAAAGACAGTCTTCTCCTGGCTGTCTATGGATCAAGATGTAGAACTCTTGGCTCCTCCAACACCATGTCTGCCTGAAGGCTGTCATGCTTCCTGCCATGATGATAATGGATAAACCTCTGAACCTGTAAATCAGCCCCAATTAAATGTTCTCCTTTATAAGAGTTGCCTTGGTCATGGTATCTCTTCACGGCAATGAAAACCCTAAGACAGCATAATACCAAGGTGAGTACTGCTTCTTCTGGGGGACAATCTGGAGGTCCTGGAAATATGAGGGAAAGCTGTACCTCAGAAAGAGGTAGATTTCCCTTTCTCTTCCCCTTCCCCTTCCTAACACCTCCCTGTCTTTCATGGACACTGTAACTCAACTCCACTTTCCCGTAGTGCCGTTGCTTACCTTTAAAAAAAAATTTTTTTTAAGAAGCAGAGCCCTGCCAGGCGGTGGTGGCACACACCTTTAATCCCAGCACTCGGGAGGCAGAGGCAGGTGGATTTCTGAGTTCGAGGCCAGCCTGGTCTACAAAGTGAGTTCCAGGACAGCCAGGGCTATACAGAGAAACCCTGTCTCGAAAAAGAAGAAGAAGAAGAAGAAGAAGAAGAAGAAGAAGAAGAAGAAGAAGAAGAAGAAGAAGAAGAAGAAGAAGAAGAAGAAGAAGAAAAGCCTCAAGGCTGAGAGGGAAGTCCCAAGAGGGTGCCTGAAGGGTGCCAGCTGTGTGCCAAGAAGAGCTGGTAGCCAGGCACCAAGCTGTAGTTAAAATGAGGAGAGCCACTTTCCTGGGACCCTGGGACCCAAGCCCCAAACAATGATATATATTTTCAATTTTCTCGAAGATTATATTTTTTTTTCCTTCAGACGTTCATCCTGTGCTTTTTGCCTGGTATAAACTGAAAAATAATAGAATCCAGATGGGAACGAGATACTCATTCGTCCTGAACAGACGGCGGTGCCAGTGTGAGCCCCAGCTCCAGGGTGGGTAGCTGTAGAATGGGGGCTGAATTGGAGCAGGGTAGGGGTGGGAGCACAGGACATCGAAGCCCACTGCAGCTTCCTCACAGCCTGTGGCATGGGGGAAGCCTGGTCAAAGGGAAGGCACAGGGTCTTATCTCCCGAGGTGACCTTCACAGACACACTCCCCTCTTGGAGTGGTCACCTGGAAATTGGGGAGATTCACTGCAAGGGTGAGAGTTCATTCAGAAGAGTGAGGCAGGTGGGAGGGGCTGTCGGTCAAATCTGGCTCCTCAGCCTAACATCCACCCTAGTGACAGCTTTGGTAGAGTGAACCTCAGCGACCCTCTGGATCCCACATACACACCCAGCACACTCAGATTTCAGCACCAGAAGCCTGCCTGACTTAGGAAGACGTCCAAGATAGTATTTTGATTTCAAAAGACCCTTAAGGAAGATAAACACAGGTTCTCAGTCCCCTCTTTTAGGACCCGCTCCTTTGGGAAGTGCTTTCAAATGTCTAACTCCACTCCACTTTCCTGTAATGTAGTTACTTTAAAAAAAAAAATGTTAACTGTGTGCATGCTGATGTATCTGAGTGTGAGTTTTTGCCCATGAGTGCAACACTCAAGAAGGCCAGAGAGTTTTGGATCCTCCTGGAGCCAGAGTTAAAGAGGCAGCTAAGAGTCACCTAACGTGAGTGCCTAGAACCAAACTCAGATCCTATGCACCAGCACTCTGAACCACTGAGCATGTCTCCGCCCCTGTAGTTCCTTGTTGTCATTGGTGCTCTGTAGAATTAAAGCACTGGGTGACAGTGTTGTCAATCAAGCGCTCACCCCTGAAGCATTCCCAGAAGCCATCTGAAACAGCCAGCCAGGCACAGGGGCTCAGGTTCGGACTCCCACGGCCAAGGGAAGCAGAGAGACAGGAGAATGAGGCTGGTGGATGCTTTCAAGAGTGAAGGCTGATGCCGCCAAGCCTGCCTGATAAACCGAGTTCCATCTCCTGGATCCACATGGTGGAGGAAGAGTACCAACTACTGCAAGCTATCTTCTTTCCTCCTGAGACCCTCAAAAAACAGGGTGAGGGAGGAGAGGAAGGACGGGGGCGGGGGGAACCGGGAGATGGGGACAGTGATCCGAATGTAAAGTGAATTAAAAAATAAAACCAAGGTTAGCAGATACCTAAGACGTGTCACCTAAGATCCACCTCTGCCTTCCATGCCCATGACACAAACGTTCAAACACACGCACACACATACACAACACTTGGTAGACCATAACTATCACTTTCCAGAGCTCAAAAATCTTTCCCAATGTTCCTTGCATAGACAGAAAGGTCTCCAGTAAATAAAAGGACACTGGAGAGTCTAGGGTTCAAGAACCATTTGTGTCAGTTCCTGGCTATGTGACCTTGGGCAACTTACCCAACTTCTCAAAGCCCCATCTCTCCAGAGCTCAGAATGCAGCAGTGCCTGCCTCTGGAGTCACCATGTAGAAACAGAAGCTCTGGTTAAGTGAGATAATCCCCACAGATGCCAGTAGTGCCCGGACCTTAGGGACCACACCACAGCTCTGAGCATCCCCCACACCCCAGCTCCAGCATCCCTGCCAAAGGTTAGACTTTATCTGCCAGGAGCAGGAGAAGGATGATCTGGAGGGGGAGCAGAGTAATTGGTGGTAATCCCACAGCCGCTCACAGCCTCACTCCCGCTGCGGGGACTCTGTGGCCTCATCATCCGTCATTAGCCAGAGCTCTTCTGGCCGCTCAATTGCAGAACATGATTTTAATAACCCTGGCAGGAGGGGACCAATTCTTCTTTTGTCACTTAACTCTGATTCTGTTAGAGACAAGGACGTGAAAGAGAGAAAGACGGGCTGACAGAGCGGCAGAGGCAGGCGTAGTAAAAGGGGCGTAGGTAGGGGCAGAGTTGGGAAAGCCAGGCATGGAGAATGGAGAAGGCAGCAAGAAGAGGGTGGTGGAGCTTGGGAAAGGCAGGGCCAGGAAGAAGCAGGATGAGAAGCAGAGGCCAAGACAGGCTCCAACCTCAGGGGCGGGGGGGTGGGGGGGTGGGGACACTGGTCCCACTTTACTTTTCATACTGACCTTCCCATCAGGTAAGTCCCAGCTGCCATCCGGGACTGTCATTTTTGACACAGGTGGACAATGTACCCCAACATTAAAGATAGTTGGTAAGCGAGGAAGAGCGTCTCAACGAACCTTAAGATCCTTGGTCCCAGAGCAGCAATGTATTCAATATGTGACTCAGGAAGAGGCTAAGAACAAAGCTAGGAGTGCAGTTTTCCCGACCTTGGTAGTCACCCCACAAGATTTTACCCTGGCTTTGGCATACCACCTCCTGCCATGGGTCCCTATTTTGTATGGTTGTTTGGTAGACAGGGGATCTGACTGCTGTATCCACCAACAGGCACAATACATAGAAAGAGCTAGAGACTAAACTGCCCAGGACACAGAGAACAGCCCAGGCAGCTAGCTGGGTGGTTTCTCAGGATAGCAAGCAGCTGAGACAAAAGGCATACTGTGAACTGGCCCTCAGTAATGTCCCTCCCCCACTAGGAAAAGGGTTCTCAACTACAAGGGTTATTGGACCCACCCCAGACAGTAACTAGACCAGCCCCCAAGCACGAACAGAGCAAAGCCCTGCAAAACTGGGGCTGTAGCGCCACCTGCTGGCCACCAGAGGAGAGCTTACCAAGGCTTGGTAAAGAAGATGGGGCAACCCTCAAAAAAAAAAAAAAGACCAGTTCAGAGGTCTCTCAAAGAAAGCATCATATTGGGACCCAGGATGCTCTCTCTGCTTCCGAGGGCCAACGAATCTCCTTCAAGTGACAAGTCACAGCAAAACAAAAAATGATCTCTGCTTCAATTCAAGTCTCAGATGTTTTATGTAGACTTAGGCAAGGAAGGAGTTCTTGACATAAGGGAGCCCCTATCTGACCAGACTCAGCGGTTAGAGGCAGAGTGGAAAATTGAGAGTGGTTTGAAGTGTGCATCTGCGATCAGTCAAACACAGATCTGCAGATGAGGGAGCCTGGGTGCTGATGGGCTATGCAGGAATGGAGACCTCATCATGACTGTCATGAACATGATAAGACTCTGCTCTCCCAAGGGCCAAACCCATAGCCAGAGTTATATGACTATAAATGTAATCACTTCTCTGTTTTCCCCATCTGTGCAATGGGTATGATAGGTTGAGGGCTGTGCCTTGGGCTCAAGGCTTGTAGCCCACAGTGCTGCCCCTGGTTTTTGCTTATTCATAGTCAGGAGGAAACTAAGTTGCCCTGAGAACTGATATAATTCCCCTTTCCCAGAAAGGGCAAGCCAGCTTAGCAGTGAGCACAGAGCCTGGGCTGAGAATGGACGAGGCATAGGAAGTGAGCACAGAGCCTGGGCTGAGAATGGACGAGGCATAGGAAGTGAGCACAGAGCCTGGGCTGAGAATGGACGAGGCATAGGAAGTGTGTGTTATCCATCAGAGACAAGGTTTGAACATGGATGGGAACAGCTGACCAGCCTTGCCTGCCAAGGACCAGCCTCGGTTTGGTTGGAGTTCTGAGAGAAAGAATGTCTGAGAGTGGCAAAAACAAGACTCAAAGTCAAATTGTGGATCTAAGCTGGAAGCCTATGTTGTGGTAAGATGGCTTTCCAGGCTCTCTGTGTGTGTGTGTGTGTGTGTGTGTGTGTGTGTGTGTGTGTATGCTCACGTGTGCGTGCATGTGCGTGTCTGTCCTCTATTCTGCTCTGCTCTAGACAGCTTTTCCTTGTTATTCTAAAAGCTCTGGTTGAGACAGCTAGCTTTCTGTTCAAGACAGCTCTCTCTGCTAGTAAAAATTCTAAAAGCTCTCTAGATAGCTCATGGGTTTTCAGACCAAAGTCAGAAAAATGGCTATAAAAGATTCTTGATCTTCTGGCCAAGTCAGAAATCCTGTTAGAAAAATTCTAGAGGTAGTTCTTGGATTTTCCAATTAAAATCAGAAAGCCAAAAACAAAACAAAACCTCTAAAGAGCTGTGTTCGCTCTTCAGGCCGCCATCTCTGGATTACTCCTAGAAACATTCCAGAAGAGCTGTGCCTGCTCTCTAAGTAATTCTCGGGATTTCTGACCAAGAAATCCTCTTAGAAAAAAATTCTTTAAAAGCCGTGTTTGCTCTCCATGGATTTTCTGACTAAAATCAGAAATCTTGTTAGAAAAAGTCTTAAAGAGCTGTGTCCAATCTGAAGAGCTCTCCAAACAGGTCAGCTCTCACTAGGAAAAAACTCAAGGGCTGGTGAGATGGCTCAGCGGGTAAGAGCACCCGACTGCTCTTCCAAAGGTGATGAGTTCAAATCCCAGCAATCACATGGTGGCTTACAACCACCCGTAATGAGATCTGACGCCCTCCTCTGGTGAGTCTGAAGTCAGCTATAGTGTACTTATGAAGAATAATAAATGAATGCTTGGACCGGAGAGAGCAGGGACTGAGCAAGTGGGACCAACCGGAGCAAGCAGGGCCAACCAGAGCGAGCAGGGTTGACCAGATGAGGAAAAAAAAAAAAAAAAAAACTCCAAAAAAAAAAAAAAAAAAAAACTGCTAGCTCACCTCTTGCAGACCACAGGGACAGTTTTTCATTTCATTTACATATCAATACAGTTATTTATTCCAGGTTCTCTCTTGACCCATAGATCTGCATTCTATGACCTTTGACTCTTCAAGACACAGCTATCTTAGCTGAGACACTAAGATAGCTGGTTGGGACTCCACCCTGGGGTTCCAACCAAGCCAGGACCTAAATTTGCTCTGTCCTAAACTGACCTTGAACTCAGGAATCTGTCTGCATTTGTATCTGCCTGTCTTTGTATCTTTCTGACAAGCTGGCTCATAGTGTATCTGCCTCTGGTCCTTTAGATCTGTGAAGGACCTTATACAATTCATATTGCATCCTTATATTTTTGCATAGTTGAGAAATCATATATTTTCAGGCTCACGTTTTTAGAATTCTTTTCCACAGCCTTGAGGGCTACCCAGATGGTCCCAGCGTTTACCATTTTGCTGAGACTTTAGCCACACTTTCACCTCCCAGGCTCATTAATGATAACAGGGAGGACATTCCTCAGGGGAACATGAAAACATATACATTATTATACAAACAAGCCTTATGCCCACATCTGCTGGTCCTATAGGTGCGGGAACCATGTCATTCTGTCCCTACCAAGGCCATGCCAGACTGGCACTAGCCTCCAGCCAAGAAGCTGAAGCTTATGGCTTCTAGATGAGTGAGTCCTGGCCTCTGGGAATGACCATGACCAAGGCACGTGGGGAAGGCTGTCCCAGGATCTGCGCGTGCTGTCAGGAGCAGCCTGAAGCCAGGCACTTGGCCCCAGAATGCCAAGGATAAACCACTCCACTAGGGTCTCCACCTACACACTGCTTTGGAACTATGGCAGCTGAAAGGGGACATAAGGCATCCCACAGCCCGCTGACTCTTTCTCTGAGCTGACCCTTTCCCTGCCTCTCCTTGCCAAACCTCTGAACCACAGTATTGTACAGCAGGGGTCTTCCCTCAGAACGTTCCCAGGGTGGGGGGGCTAGGGAGAGGGCTCAGTTGGTGAAGTACTTGTAATCATGACAACCTTAGTCTAACCCCTAGAAAGGACCTTTGAATGGCCCTTCAGGTTCTACTGATTTTGGAAATATTAGTTTCTGTTACTGGAATATATTTGTTAGCATTTTGTTTAAGCTCTGCCCCACAGTTACCTGGCAACAGTCAGGTGTGCCTGAATCCCTACAAAAGGGGGATGCTTGCCCCTTCCTCTCTCTCTTGCTCTCTTGCCTTCCTGTTTTGCTCTGTCCTCTCATCCCTTACCCCTTCTCTCTCCACATGCTCACGACTGGCCTCTCTCTACTTCTCTTCTCCTCTCTTCTCCTCTCTTCTCCTCTCTTCTCCTCTCTTCTCCTCTCCTCTCCTCTCCTCTCCTCTCCTCTCCTCTCCTCTCCTCTCCTCTCTTCTCTTCTCTTCTCTCTCTACCTTTCTCTATCTTTCCTACCCTCTCAATTCCCCCCTCTACTATTCTGTGGCTGGTCCCTCAGGGGCATGGGATGCCTCAGCATGGGCCCTCACACACACACACACCTGACTACACATCCACCAAACATACTCTTCTCTCCAAATCTTTTTAAAAACACAACAATGTTCATATTTTTACATTGCGCTGCTGATGCCTTAACTCATACAGGAGCTGCGTTCCAGAAGCAGTCATGGCTGTACTTCCTGTTGGCAGCTGAGCTTAGTGGTCTAAGAATCTCCCAGGTGGTGCTGGTTTTGAAGGCATGAAGGAGTCATGGAGAGCAGCCGAGGCTTGGTGCTATTCGGCAGGGCTGTAGTCTCTGAAGAAATCCCAGGAGAGGCTATCGGTGAAAGTTCAGTCCAGCCGCAGCAGAAGACCCCAGCATTTTGGAGATGCCAGTATCCTGGAATGACCACCAAGAACAGCAGTGGGCGTGGCGTGGAGCCAACCTAAGCCTAGGGGCAATCTGTGTGCAGCGCCAGGCGGCTAAGGAGAAGGGACCCGAGCCCTTGAAGGAGCCCAGAAGATCATGAGTGCATCCCAGACATTAGATACTGAGGTTTTTTTTGTTTTTTTTTTACACAGCTGGAGTTTGGTTTTGCTTTTGATTGTGACTGTGCCATGGTTGGATATTTTAAAGGAACTGAACTTTTAATGTATTTGAATTTGTACAGACTGGGAGTTTTTAAGTTATTTATGTTTTTAATGTGAGATCTTGGGGGTGAATAAGAAAGGGAAGGTCGTGGCTTGTTAGTGATGT
>LR750326.1:608178-616563 GCA_902729485.2 Mus minutoides
AAATGCTTTCCCTTTTGGCACTAGGGGTGAAAGCCCAGCTCCCTGACCCCCTCCATAAACATTGCCTCTCCTGTCAGACTGAGTGAGCCAAAGAGAACTTGTCCAGTCTCTTAAACAGGATTCTGTTCTCAGCTGAAGTCACCCCAAGGTGATCACTGTCCCCTGAAAGAGAGCCCCTGAGCTGCTCACAGTTCTGGCTTGCTTCTTCTGGCCGTCCTGCCTGGACTGGAAGAAGTGGATCTTTTTCGTTTGCTTTTTGTCTTCCTTTGCTTTTTGTTTTTCAGGACAGGGTTTCTCTAGGTAGCTCTGGCTGTCCTGGAACTCAACTCTGTAGACCAGGCTGACCTTGAACTCAGAGATCTGCCTGCTTCTGCCTCTAGAAATAGAACTAGAGTACTAGAACCAGTGGTGTATACCACGACACCTGGTTTCTTTTTTAAATATTTTTATTTACACTCCCTTATTTTTGTGTGTATGTGTGCCAGTACATGCACATGTGTCAGGGGCATTCACCATGGCACATATGTGACGCTCTCAGTGGTCAGGCTCAGCAGCAGAAGTTACCTGCTGTGTTGCCACACGGCCCCTCCCTGTGAGCTTTTTGCTGGTATTTATTTATTTATTTATTTATTTATTTATTTATTTATTGGTTTTTCCAAGACAGGGTTTCTCTGTGTAACCCTGGCTGTCCTGGAACTCACTCTGTAGACCATGCTGGCCTCAGAAAACTGCCTGCCTCTGCCTCCCAAGTGCTGGGATTAAAGGCATGCGCCACCACGCCCGGCTTGGTCTTTTCTTATTCTAGGATCTACCACTGGCCTGCAGAGCAAACTACCAGGAGCAAGTGCTATCTCTTCCAAGTTTCTTCTGTAGAAAATTCTACCCAGAGGTCTGAGGATGTGGCACAAGAAATCCTGAGGTGAGAAAGAGTGGTATTATTGAGTGGACCACAGCCAGCAGGCACGGATGTGCCTTGTAACCTCTCTCTGCTTTGAGCTGTGATACGCTGTGACTTAGCTCTTTAAAACTCTTGAGGGATAGCACACAGTATCATGGAATGCCAGGCTGAAATAAACCCTTTCTCCCAGAAGTTGCTTTTTGTTAAGTAGTTTAATCACAGCAACAGAAATGAAAATGAAACAACCCAGCGGCTATCCCTCCCTACCTGCTGGTAGGTAAGGACCAGGTTACCCACCTCCACCGCGCAAATACCCTCCCACTAAAGAGGCCCGTTCACCCCGGGGGACCATTGCAGATGCCCTTAGACAAGCCCAGCAGATCAGTGGCCATGGCCTCATTCCTGAACCACTGCTTTTTTTTTTTTTTTTTTAGTTTTTTTTTCTTCAGTTTTCCCGTGGCCCATGCTGACCTCCAATTTACTCACTATGCAGCTGCGGACAGCCTTAAACTTCTGAGCTCACTGCCTCTGGTCCTGAAAGCTGGGACTACAAGCTTCCAGCACCACATCCAGCATTCCTAGGCTTCTTCTGACAAAGAGGAATGCCCCCCAAATCACAGCATACACCCAAATCACAGCATACAAGTCTAAAACAGCGGTTCTCAACCTATGGGTCTCTACCCGCACAGGTGGCACATATCAGATATCCTGCCTATCAGATATTTACATCGTGATTCAGAACAGTAGAAAATTACAGGTATGAAGTAGCAACAAAATAATTTTATGGTGGTGGGGGGGGGGTCACTCCAACCATGAGGAACTTAATTAAAGAGTAATAACATTAGGAAGGTTGAGAACCACTGGTCTAAACTGACTATACCCCCAGGCTGCCTTCTGTAAATGAAACCACTGAGACTCTAACCACTGTGGTTCTGGTCCTACCTGATTGGAACCCATATGCAAAGGTCCTCGTTTCTTTAGTAATCGGCCTCCCTAGAGGATAACCCCCCCCCAGCTGTTCCCCTCCAGCTTATATTCATGACTCAACCATTGGCAGGATGGCTGTGTGGGAGGATTTGGTGGCCATCTTCCAGTGCCATCTCTGCACTGTCACCACACAGCCAGTCAGGGGGGTGTTAAACACCAGCCTGCCTCTATTTAAGTCAAATACTGTAGCCTGAAGGGCTCGAGCACACACCCTGCAGCCTCTGGAGCTTACTTAAGAAACCATGCTGTAGCTAGCTAGCTCTTCCACGATCTTTGTTCTGTCCTTGGCTATGTTGACACACCTGAGTCCCAGCACTTGGAAGACAGAGGCCTGGGATTTCTGAAGTTGAGGCCAACCTGGTCTAGTTCCAGGACAGCCCAGATTACACAAAGAAACCCCCTGTCTTGGGGGGCAGGGGGAGAAGCAAACAAAAAAGACTTGATGTGAAACTTTATGACAGTCCCAAGAACTCATCAAAGTCCCACACTTTGTCCCGAGAGGCATCTCAGGTTTCCCCCCAGCCCCCACCATCTATCTCATGGGGGGGTCTCTTCCCCTCACCCTCTCTTTCTCACTTCTTCCTAGATGTATTCATACTCTTTTATTTATATGTATGTGTCTGCCCGTGTGAATGCCACATATGTGCAGGGCCCACAGAGGCCAGAAGAGGGCACTGGATCCCCTCCATTTACAGACAGTGGCAAAGCTTTTCTCCAAGTTTTAATGGAAAGCTTCTCCTTCCCTTTAAGACCCCAGTGTGTTTGAGCCTCACACACTGTACCACTTTCTGTCTGATGCTCTTTGTCCATGGAGAGGGTCAATCTCACAGCCTCAAGGCCCACTCTTCAATAAGCCTTTCCAGAGAGGGGATTGAGGCAGCTTCCTTCTCCCGGCCTGTTCACTACTTCTTCATCATCCTTTCTATTGTGGTATTTGACAGGGAGGGGCTAGATGCCAGTTAGCCTGGCCCCACCCAGGAGCTTGCAGGCCTTTGCCACACCTTACCTCAGCATCCCCAGCCCCCACCCCCACACACACACACTGCCACCCCCACCCTCTGGGCAGAACCAGCCCCACCCACAGCTGTCCCAGCGGTTTGCCTCCATCAGGTTCCCCTCTGGGCACAGAAGGCTGGGAGCACTAGCAATGGCTTAGGCTAGGAGAGGATAGGGACAGTTCCCCTGTCTCACTAGCACAGCAGGTGGCCGGCAGGGCAGTATCAAAGTGACTCACGGGACTTTATGAGACGTGAATTGGGCTGTTGGCTTCATAAACCATCCCAGGACTCTCATCTCATGGCATGCCAGGAAAAACAAATGACAAACCGCCCGCAAAGATGACGCCCCTATAAAATGTCACTCATAAAGCTGTGCCGTTCTTTCAGAGGGGCTGGTGAAGACACACATCAGAGACATCACTCCTCCAACTTCCTGCCATCCAGACCCGATGAGGCTTAGCTTCCCAGATCAGACAAGATCATTAAAGGTGGATTGATACAGACCCTCCCTTATACTCCCCTGCTGAGGCCCAGAACCCCTGAGTGGGGATCAAAAGCTCTTCTCATTGTCCCTTCCAATGCCTGTCCCTTGGCTCCCTCTGTGGTGCCTTTCATCATGAAGAAGATTTTACTTCATGAGATCAAACCTAACTGCTTTCCTTGACGGCCCTTGAGTTAGTTCTTAACCTTGTTCAGAAAGGATATCCCTGTTCCTAAAGACATTTTTCTTTCGGGAAGTGTCACTTGGAGTGCAGAGAAGGGGCTGGAATTCTGCCTGGAGTGTGAAGGCCACCAACGCGTGGGTATGGCAGCCACTCTCCCAGAATTTTCTGGAGGCTGCGGGAACCTCTCGGGGACTAGAGATGATGGTGTTTTCTTTCTTCTTTTATTTTATTTTTTATTTTTTATTATTTTATTTATCATATGTGAGTACACTGTAGCTGTCTTCAGACACTCCAGAAGAGGGAGCCAGATCTCGTTACGGATGGTTGTGAGCCACCATGTGGATGCTGGGATTTGAACTTATCACCTTCAGAAGAGCAGTCGGGTGCTCTTACCTGCTGAGCCATCTCACCAGCCCCTCTTTCTTCTTTTAGAGACAAGGTCTTACTCCATAGCCCTGCCTGGCCTGGAACTCACTATGTAGATCAGTCTGGTCTTGAAGTCATACAGAACAGCCTGCCTCCGCCTCCCAAATGCTGGGATTAAAGACAAGTGACAACATGCCCCGAAAGTTCGGAAAGTTAATGATTTTTTTTTTCTGCAGCAAAATGGCTGGGTGCTTTTCTTTTCTGGGCCTACACCCAGCCCACACACCCCACTCCACCCCACATGACGCGGCCCTCTTCACTCAGGTCCACTCTTACACATAACTTTTTCACCTGTCCACATCCCTTCTGGGAACACACAGCCTCACCTAGTGCCCAGTGAGGACTCCTGTTATTTTGTTTCCCACATGTCACCTGTTGAAAATGTCTGCTTCCTCTGTACCTGGGCCCCACCCACAGGGACTCCCAGTGGGCCCACTAGCCTGAGCAGCAGTCAGCTGGTCTCATGGACCCTCATCTGTCCTTAGGCTCTAGAGAACTGACAATAGTGTGGAGCCATTACAAAGCATTCAAACCTCTGCTCATTCCAACCAACCGCCATCCCGTGAGCCCCAGCCAGGAGGAAAGTAAGGGCATCTCCTTGAAAGTTCCAGCTCACCCTCCTCTCCCTATGCCCCGTGTCAAGAGCTGCGGACTCCTTTCTCCTTCCTGTCCCACATTTCTGATTGACCCCCTGCCTCCCTGTCCCCAAAACAGTGCTTTTAGGTCACCTGCACTTTGCACATAAGCCTTCTCCACCTCTGCCCTCCATCGAGTTCCTGTGAACTTAATTTACATATGTACTAAGGGGGGCCCACATCTGGGACCAGGGTCCTAGCTCATCAGCTCCCCAGTAGGGACATCGCTATACCCTTGCTCATGAGCCCTGAGGCGGTGACAGCGAAGCTGGGTTTGGGCTGAGGATGCTCACTGCAGTACCCCTTGTGGCTTCCATGAACCACAAGGTTGTTACAGATTTAGAACTTGCAATCATTTAACTCCCCAGCCCCCCCCCAAAAAAAGGCTGTGAGATGGCTTGACCACAAGACAGATTAATTCTCTCAGCAGATTCATGATACTGAGGAAAGAAAATGACACCCCTAAGTGTTCCCTACAGATGCTGTCTGAGAGCTGAACATTCACCTTTGAGCTTGCTGGAAGGCAGGATGAAAAGGAAAACAGTGAATTTCCCAGATTTCTTACCACTAGAAAGGGGGAGCTAATTAGTTCCTCCGAAGTGACAGATACTTCCAGGAACTCATTTGCATGGGTGGCTTAATAAAGTCTTCTAAAGAACTAGATAGCAAGAATCAGCAAAGACAGGAGGTTCTGGAGGGAGTGTGTTGTTTTTTGGGTTTTGGTTTTTTGGTTTTTCGAGACAGGGTTTCTCTGTACAGCCCCGGCTGTCCTGGAACTCAGTTTGTAGACCAGGCTGGCCTCGAACTCAGAAATCCACCGGCCTCTGCCTCCCAAGTGCTGGGATTAAAGGTGTGTGCCACCACGCCTGGCTGGGAGTGTGTGTCTTGCCTGTGGCTCAGGAAACCTGAAATTTCCAGATGTCTCAATTCAGCTAGATCTTGTCTTGTCTTGTTTTGGTTTGTTTTGGTTTGGTTTTGTTCTGTTTTTTTTTTTTTTTTTTTTTCTTTTGAAAGGTCTTAGATTTGTGGCTCATGGTGACATCAAGGCAGATGGTCCTTTGGAGAAGAGATTAAGTCCCCATGGTTGGAGGCTCTGAGGAGAGCTCAGGTCACATGGCAGAGTGGGGCAAGACTCCAGGCCTTGTGGTTGATGAGTAGCAGATAGTATATGTTTACAGGAAGGCTGTCTGATTCNGAGATGGCTCAGCGGGTTAGAGCACCCGACTGCTCTTCCGAAGGTGATGAGTTCAAATCCCAGCAACCACATGGTGGCTTACAACCATCCGTAACAAGATCTGACGCCCTCCTCTGGTGCGTCTGAAGTCAGCTACAGCGTACTTATGAAGAATAATAAGAAATGAATCCTTGGACCGGAGAGACCAACCGGAGCAAGCTAGGCTGTCCAGAGCGAGCGGAGCCGAACCGGAGCAAGCGGAGCCGATTGGAGCGAGCGGGGCTGGCTGGAACAAGCGGGGCCGTACGGGGGGCGGCCGGGAGCAAGTGGGGCTGGCCGGAGCGAGCGGGGTCGAGCAGAGCGAGCGGGGTTGACCGGAACAAGGGGGAAAAAAGAAAAGGAAAACTAAATAACAGCCTAGCGGCTGAGCAGCACATGGAAGCAGAGGCAGGCAGAGTTCCAGGCCAGCCTGGTCTACAGAGTGAGTTCCAGGACAGGTTTTTTGAAACCCTGTCTCAAATATATATATATATATATATATATATATATATATATATATATATATATATATATATATATATATATATATATATATATACACACAAATATACAAAGTTAGAGTAACCGTGGGGACAGAGAGGGCTAGAATATTGAAAGAAATACAATCATGTCAATCTACAGCAGAGTCTGGTGTAACTTCTAGTCACCTAGGACCATATTTCCCAGGCAAATCCTGTGACCAGCAAGGTGGCTTGGCAGAAAAGCATTTGCAGCATTTGCCCTACCAGCCTGACACCATGAGTTCTGCCTTCATGGTGAAACCTAGAGTGAAGAGCTGGCTCTCCAAGCGCTCCCTTAACACATACACTGCAACGTGCACACACATACACACACACACACACACACACACACACACAGACCTCATACACACATAATAAAAGTAAAAACCATTTTTAAACGCAATCACTAGAAGTACAGACTTCGGTACATGCATTCCTAACCAGCAAGGGGAGTAGGAGAGAGAAGCCGGAGAAAATTAACAAAGGCATTAAATCCAGCCAGGGAAGAACAAGAGAGGAGAGAGAGCACGCACGGGGGAGAGGAAAATGAGGTAATAAAAGGAAGTCAGAGTACATCAATAACCACACACCATATAAAAATTCTAAACGTGCCCTTTAAAAGACGTGTTGTCGGATAGGATTTTAAAGGTCTAGCTCTTCTCTGTGTTCTTCTCACACGCAAAGAGACAGGTTGGTGACCATCAGAATACCAAGCAAAAGAGTGCTGGGACCAGGCCTGGCTACACAGGCCTGTCATCCCAGCCCTTGGAGGGCAGAGGCAGGAGAGTTCAAGGCCAGCCTGGTCTACAGAGTGAGTTTCAGTCCAGCCAAAATTATATAGTAGTCCTGTCTCAATAAATCTTAGAAACAAAAAGAAAGAAAGAAAAAAAAGAAAGAAAAGAAAAACAAACCAAACCAAAAAGGCAATGGTGGGTTTCCTCTTAGATGTTTACCTCTCTGTGACTTTCCATGGCCAAGCAGCCAGCATGTTAGTCACGGGCATCCAATCACATTCTTCTCAAAGCTTGATGGAAGCCTAGAGAATAGCATCACAGACTAAACATTCTAGCAAGCACCGTCTTCCCCCCTCCCCATCCCCATCCCTCCCCACATCCCACTCCACCTCTTGCCTTAGGGATGGAATCCAGGACGACTTGAATGGTAGGCAAACACTCTACCGCTGAGCAACAACAGCCCCGAGCTCTTCTTAAATTAGTCAGTCATGCACTAGATAAGCTATCAAGCAAAGCTCACTCCACAGGCCCCGTTCCCTCTGTACAGGGCTTTTTAAATCAGGCCTCTCTAAGAGGAAGACCGATGTAAATCCACACATGTGGATGTTAAAGCGTTCCTCAAAGTAATTCATAAATCAAAGAAGAAATCATAATGGAAATCTTTACCTAAAGATGACAAGGAGAGGAAAGCAAGATGGCCCAGGAGGTAAAGTCGTTTGTCATCAGTTCTAAAGAGCTGTGCTAAATACCAGAGCTACCTGGTAGAAGAAGAGAACCAACTCCCTGCGTTGTCCTCAGACCTCTGTGCATGTGTACACACATGTGCGTGCACACACACACACCTAAATAAGTTTATGTAATTTAATTTTTTTCCCATTTCTTCTTTAAATAAAACAAATTTTAATGACAATGAGAAAAGTATTTATCAAGTCAGCCCTTGTGGCACACACCTTTAATCCCAGCACTCAGAAGGCTGAGACAGAGATGGGCAGATCTCTACGACTTCAAGGCCACCCGAGTCTACTTATCCAGTTCGAGGGCATCCAAGACTACATAATAGAAATAACCTGTCTCAAAAAAATAAATTAAATTAAATTAAAAAATGAAAGAAAAAAAAAACCTGCCCATAGGTGGAAATTTCAAAAGTTGATCAGAGTTGGGGTAGCATATAGCCGTAGCACTGTTGGGGTCCGGTGTTTGCTGGGCATGCCTTGCATAAATCAGGTTTCATAGCACACACCCGTAATCCCAACACTCAAGAGATAGAGGCACGGAGCTGCAGGATTCAAAATGCAGGTCATCCTGAGC
>LR754867.1:0-17378 GCA_902729485.2 Mus minutoides
ATCTCTCCAGCCCAAACTGAGACACCCCCTCCCCCCATTTTTTAAATTTGGTTTGGTTTTTGTTTTGTTTTGTTTTGCTTTTGTTTGTTTGTTTTGAGACAGGTTTTCCCTGACTGTCCTAAAACTCATTCTATAGACCAGGCTGGCCTTGAACTCACAGAGATCCATCTGCCTCTGCCTTCTGAGTGCTGGGATTAAAGGCCTGTGTCACCATGCCTGGCCCTAATTACTTTCTTTTCAACCTCATTTGGGAAGGAAGGACTTGAGAGTATAAATAAATAAATAAATAAATAAATACTAAAACAATATCTTGATTGATTTTTTTATTATGTTGGGACTTTTTGAAAGTAGGGAACCTTTGAAGGCTTAGTTTTCTCCACTTTGGGTGATAAGGATTGGCTCCCGGGCCTTGACCATGGTAAGTACAGGCTGTACCACTGAGCTGCACCCTCATGCCTTCTCATCTCATTGCCTAAGGGAGGAGGCTGGCCAGTTTGGGTGAAGGGTCTCAAGGGTAGGGACAGCAGTTTGACATGCCTAAGCAGGTTTCAGGTGTGGGTACACACCTTTGAATTAGATGTCCTCAGGGCTGCCTGGAACTTGACTGTCTATGCCTGCAGGCACAAGGTCTTTAATCCGAACTCAGGCTCCAAATGCCTTTTGAAATCATTCCTCCAACTTCTTCCAGCCTCTCACCCAGTCTCCAAATAGTTTATGGGGCCCACAACACACAGAGCTACTGACATCTCCAGATCTGAAGTACCTTACAACCTGATTCTTATTTTCTTTCATTTGGAGGGAGGGTGTGGGACCTATAGAATCTCACTTAGTCCAGGATGACCTTAAACTTGTGTAACTGTGGATGATATTAAACTTCTGACCATCATGGGGATTGAACTCAGAACCTCTGGAAGCAGTTAGTGCTCTTAACTGCTGAGCCATCTTTACCTCTTCTCATATGCTGGGATTACAGATGCTATCATCCCTGGCTTTTCCAAGTGCATATTTGGCTTTAAAAAGCCATTGTAGGATGTTGGGTATGGTGGCACAGACTTTTAACTCCAGAATTCTGGACGCAGAGGCAAGAAGATCACTTTGAATTTGAGGCTAGCCTGGTCTACAAAGTGAATTCTAGAAGAGCCAGAGCTGCATAGTGAGACCCTTGCTCAAAAAAAGAAAGGAAGGAAGGAAGGAAGGAAGGAAGGAAGGAAGGAAGGAAGGAAGGAAGGGAGGGAGGGAGGGAGGGAGGGAAAAAGAGAAAAAGAGATTCCAGCAGGCTGTGAGTGGCCCAGTGTGGTAGATAGAGGCTGTGGTTTAATTTCCTGTATTGTGTGTGTATGTGTACATTTCAAGGTAAACATCTCCATTAAACTCTTTCTACAGTAAATGTTTTACAGACTGACTTCTGACTTTCCATGTAGTTAAGGCAGGCCTTGAACTTCTGATCACGAAGCCCCAACTTCCCAAGTACTGAGATTACAAGCATGTGCCACCATGATTTATGGGATGGTGAGAATCATACTCAGGGACTCCTGTGACAAGTAACTGCTCTACTGACCAGGGTTCTCTCATCTTAACAGTGCACATTGAATGATGTCTACTAAGAATTTCTAGGGCTGGGCAGTGGTGGCGCACGCCTTTAGTCCCAGCATTTGGGAGGCAGAGGCAGGTGGATTTCTGAGTTTGAAGCCAACTTGGTCTACAGAGTGAGTTCTTGGACAGCCAGGGATACACAGAGAAACCCTGTCTTGAAACACGCCCCCCCCCAAAAAAATTCTAGGAATTATCCCAAACTAAACATTTAAGAAGTATGTTTGTTGGGTATGGTGGCACATACATGCAGTCCAAAAATTTGGAAAAGAGAGGTAGGAGGTTAGTCAAAACTACATAGTGAATTAGAGGCTGGCCTGGGCTACATGAGACCTGTCTCAAAAAGAAAATATGTTGAAGGAATAAATGGGAGGATTAGAGGCAGAGGCAGGCGGATTTCTGAGTTCGAGGCCAGCCTGGTCTACAGAGTGAGCTCCAGGACAGCCAGGGCTACACAGAGAAACCCTGTCTCGAAAAAACAAAAAAAATCTTTAATCTGATGATGTGTGTCCTCAAAGAAACTTGTCCCAGGTTTGTTTCTGTTGTTTGTTATTCTGGAACCTTCTAAAGGGGTTGGGGAGATGGCTCAGTGATTAAGAGCACTGACTGCTCTTGAGTTCAATTCCCAGCAACCACATGGCGGCTCACAATCATCTGTAAAGGGATCCAATGCCCTCTTCTGGGGTGTCTGAAGACAGCTACAGTGTACTCATAAACATAAAATAAATAAATAAGTGAATCTTTAAAAAAAAATAAAGAGAAAAAAGAGAAAAGGTTCCTCGTATTAACTCAGTCAGTATTCACGGGGAACCCGTGGGAAAGGCACGGTTGTTACGAGCCAGTTTTCCTGGCAGGGAGACTGCAGGACAAGTTGTCTGTGATCACAAAGCTTGGGAGGGGTGCGCTGATGCCAGTCCTGTGAGAACTCCTCGACTCTTAGGAGGTGCCCACAGGATAAGATAAACTTCTCCTGCTCTGGGAGATTGAGATGTTGCTCAGAGGCTGCTCTTCTAAATAGCACCTGGCCGGCAGCTCCTAAGCCTCTGCAAACTCCAACTTTAGGGGAATCCATGGACCCCAGGCATACACATAGTGCATAGGCATAGATGCAAGCAGAACACTTGCATGCATGAAATTAAAATCAATTCCCTTACTCCTATGGTTTTTTGTTCTTCATCTTCTTCCTGCTTCTGTAATAAGAAGAAGCCCAAGAGCTGCCCCCTTTACTCTACAGCACATGATGTTCAGCCTCCATGCTTCTGCTAGTTGGTATTTATTTATTTAATTATTTATTTAATTATTTATTTATTTATTATATGTAAGTAGACTGTAGCTGTCTTCAGCCACTCCAGAAGACGGCAGCAGATCTCGTCACGGATGGTTGTAAGCCACCATGTGGTTGCTGGGACCCGAACTCTGGACCTTCGGAAGAGCAGTCGGTGCTCTTAACCACTGAGCCATCTCACCAGCCCTAGTTGGTATTTTTTAAATTAACATTTGACAGTTATGATTCTGTCTGGGTGTGTTGGCGCAAACCTTTAATTGGGAGACAGAGGCAGAGGCAGAAAGATCTCTATGAGCTCAAGGCCAGGCTGCTCAACAGTAAATTCCAGACCAGTTTAGGGCTGCTTGATGAAACCCTGTCTCAAAAAACAGAAAATTAACTATGGTTTTGTTTCTGTTCTTATTTATAAGTAGCACACAGAATTAAAATTTATACTTTTTCTCTAAAAAAAAAAAAAAAGAAAGAAAAAAAGCGAACCACCACCACCAACAAAAAGAAAACCTAAATCATATAGATGCTTAAGATTTATTTATTTATTTAATGTATGCGAGTATACTGTCATCGTCTTCAGACACACCAGAAGAGGGCATTGGATCCCATTACATGTGCAAGTGCCACCGTGTGTGTGTGTGTGTGTGTGTGTGTGTGTGTGTGTGTGTGTGTGTATGTGTTTGTGTGTAGCAGGAATCCCCAAGAACTAGACAACACCAGCAGAGGCTCCATGAATCACCTCCTCCTCCCAGCCCCAGGGCTTTCAGGTGGAGAAGTGCATTCAGTTTTGATTTTGCTTCTTTGTTTCCCACTGCCCCAGCCCTCCAGACAGGGTTTCTTTGTGTGGCTCTGGCTACAAAACTTGCTTTGTGGGGCTGGCCAGATGGCTCAGTATTTAAGAGCACTGACTGTTCTTCTGAAGGTCCTGAGTTCAAATCCCAGCAACCACATGGTGGCTCACAACCATCCGTAATAAGATCTGATGCTCTCTTCTGGTGTGTCTGAAGACAGCTACAGTGTACTTACATATAACAATAAATAAATCTAAAAGAAAAAGAAAACCAACTTGCTTTGTAGACCTTGAACTCCCAGAGATACAAAACTTGCTTTGGGGGGCTGGTGAGATGGCTCAGCGGGTAAGAGCACCCGACTGCTCTTCCGAAGGTGATAAGTTCAAATCCCAGCAACCGCATGGTGGCTCACAACCATCCGTAACAAGATCTGGCTCCCTCTTCTGGAGTGTCTGAAGACAGCTACAGTGTACTTACATATAATAAATAAAATAAATCTTTAAAAAAAAAAACTTGCTTTGTAGACCTTGAACTTCCAGAGATACACCTGTCTCGGCCCCTTCAGTCCTGGGATTGAAACAAGACTAAGGGCTGGAGGGATGGTTCAGTGGTTAAAAGCACTGACTGCTCTTCCAGAGGTCCTGAATTCAAATCCCATCAACCACAGCCCAACTGGATTTTATTGCTGTTGTTTTTTCTTTTGTCTTTTGTTTCTGTTTCATAAAAGACGTGAGCTCCAGTAGGTCTCAACCTCACATGCTCAGTTTCCCAATCGCTGGGATTACAGATGCCCAGCTTGTTTCTTCTCTCTTCTTTTTTTCAAGATCTATTTATTTAGAATATGTAAGTACACTAGCTGTCTTCAGACACCCCAGAAGAGGGCGTCAAATCTCATTACAGATGGTTGTGAGCCACCATGTGGTTGCTGGGAATTGAACTCAGGACCTCTGGAAGAGCAGTCAGTGCTCTTAACCTCTGAGCGATCTCTCCAGCCAGCCCAGCTTGTTTCTTGTTTATAGTGATACTTTGCTTTATAATTAGCCTTCCATGTCTGTGACTTTAATCAATAAAGGATTTAAAATATGTGAACGCATCTTGCTTCTGTATTAAATATGGTCTGAATATTCAAGAATTCCTGGAAAAAGCTGTGAATCCAGAATCTGCTTGACTGGATAAAGCTGCACAGACAAGAAGATAGTACCTTATCCTTGGGCTGGTTTTAGCTCCTAGAGCAGCCAGCCATTTCTCACCCACCTTTGTGTCAGAACTAACATCCTGTTAGTAGAAGATAAAAAAAAAAACCTTTGGGAATCTATTAAAGTAGCAGACTGCTTGCTCCCACCAACATAAAAGCTAGGACTGCCATCAGATAGCACCTTGGGCCTACAGAAAAGCTTCTGCCATCTCTGAGGTACCTACCAGTATATTTTAAACTTGTCTTAATTTATGACTGTCTTTGTTCTGTAAAACTACAAAATTGGATGAAACTGCTTGCACGTTGGAACATGGCATTTGGGGCCAACTAATTCTGTGTTCCCAAGCCATAGTCACTCAGAATGTCTTCAGAATAAACTATCTCCTATTCCCTTTAAGAAGCGAGCTGTGTGTCTGTGTGTGCGTTAATAGTGGGCAGATATTTTATTGACATCGCTCCAAAAGAAAAAGACAATACTAAGGACTGAAGGGATGGTTCAGTGGTTAAGAGCACTGACTGCTCTTCCAGAGGTCCTGAGTTCAAATCCCAGCAACCACATGATGGCTCACAACCATCTGTAATGGGATCTGACGCCCTCTTCTGGCACGAAGGTGTACATGCAGCAGAGCACTCATACATAAATTTTTTTGTTTGTTTGTTTGTTTTTTTGTTTTTTGAGACAGGGTTTCTCTGAATAGCCCTGGCTGTCCTGGAACTCACTTTGTAGACCAGGCTGGCCTCGAACTCAGAAATCCGCCTGCCTCTGCCTCCCAAGTGCTGGGATTAGGGGCGTGCGCCACCACTGCCCAGCCTCTTTTTAAGTTTTATTTATTTTTATTTTTATTTTATTTATTTATTTATTTATTTATTTATTTATTTATTTGGTTTTTCGAGACAGGGTTTCTCTGTATAGCCCTGGCTGTCCTGGAACTCACTCTTTAGACCAGGCTGGCCTCGAACTACACCCGGCTAGTTTTATTTTTAATTTTTAAAAATTATTAGCAGAGCGTGGTGGCGCACGCCTTTAATCCCAGCACTTGGGAGGCAGAGGCAGGTGGATTTCTGAGTTCGAGGCCAGCCTGGTCTACAAAGTAAGTTCCAGGACAGTCAGGGCTACACAGAGAAACCCTGTCTCGAAAAACAAAAAAAAACAAAACAAAACAAAAAAATACACAGAGAAACCCTGTCTCGAAAAACAAAACAAAACAAAAAAACTAAAAAAGAAAGAACAAGACTATAGCAACCATTTATAGTTGTATATTTATAGGATTTGAGGTATACTGCAGAATATGGGAAGGGTATATGTAAATGCTACACTATTTTATACACAAGAAATAGGCACGGAGGGATAGGTATGTGCAGGAGTGTGGAACTAAACCACTCACAAATTCCAAGTGGGGAGCCAAGTATGCCGGCATGCCTTTCAGGAAACTGAGGCAGGAGGATTGCCAGGAGCTTGAGGCCATCCTGGTCTATGTAGTGAGTTTTAGACCAGCCAAGGTTTCATAGCCTATCAAAAGAAAAAAAAAATCAAACAACAATTATCTTTTGTAAAGATGTTGCCTTACTAAGGGATCCCGGTTACACACCTCAAGCCCCGAGTAGGTAGTAAGATGTGGGGCATCCTCACACTCTGGTTCCCAACCGAGGCCATGTTGAAGACTGACTTACACATGGGGAGGGGCCCATCACTGTTTCTTACGAACTAGCTGAGACTGAGATGGCACAGTTTACTCCTGGGGTGTTTCATAAGGCCAGGAGCAAGTGGGTGGGTTAGGAGCCCTGAGGCCTGGCAGGGTGAGAGAGGAACCGGGTGTGTACGGAGACCATCTGCAGAGATAAGAATCATTTGTGCTGGGCTGAGGGCTGAATTCTGTGCTGCCTTGTGTTTCAGAGGCTTCAAAGTTCATCTTGAGCAACACCGCGCGCCCGCATACATACACATACACACACACAGAGAGAGAGAGAGAGAGAGAGAGAGAGAGAGAGAGAGAGAGAGAGAGAGAAAGTCAGAAGGTAATGGGGCTAATGGGCTAGAAGCAAAATTTGGAGCTATCCAGCCTGGGCTCTGGCTCGTGTTTTCTTGTCATCCGTCATCCGTGGCCTTTCTGGTGAGCTCTGAATACCTCAGCTCCCTCTTCCACAGGAAAGAAAATAGTAGTTAAGATCACTGAAGTGAATAAACCACTGGAGTAATGTGATGAAGATGTGGGCGAAATCTGGCAAGTTATAATTATTTTTTAAATAATTATATTACTATAATTATACATCGTCATCATCATTATCTGAGGCAGTCTTATGTAGCCCAGACTGTCTATGTAACTGAGGATAGGTACCATCTCCTGAGTGCTGAGATCACAGTGTGTGTCAGTCAACAAGCCTGGGTGGGTTATTATTTGTTATTCTTATAAAATATCAGAGTAATGTTCAGTACTCCCCGAAGCCCCTCCTTGCCCTCCCTGGCCTCTCCTGTAATCTCAGTGCTCAGCGGTTAGGCAGGAGGATCTCCTGGAGTTTTAGGCCATCGTGGCCAGCACGGTATGTTTGAGTCCAGCTTGGACGTACATAGTATGCGACCTTGTCTCGAAAGTAAAAACCAGGTCGCCCCAGCAAGTCTTCCCTGACAAACGCTGTGGTCTCAGGACTGAATCCACCCTGAGAATTTGTGTTCATGGACCAAAGCTCTGCGTGTGGCCCGGGGTGGGGCACCCACGTCGCGACCCCTGCGTCTCGGCGCATGCGCGGCCGCCCTGACGGAACCACACGGCTGCCCGGCGAGGGGGGAAGCCGCCGCCCGGGTTCCCGCGCGCCACTGCGGAGGGCGGCCATCTTGGAATATTTCACTTGTTGAAGGGGGAGCAGTGAGGAAGCGGCGGCTGGCGACAAACGGCCACCAGTCCGCTCTCCCTAGAACCCCGTCATGGCCTCTAATCTACCCGGTGACAATGGATGATGGCAAGATCGAGTCAGCGGAAGGCCTCTATGCCAGCGACCAGGTTCACCCGCTTTCCCCTAACCCCCTAACCCTTCCTTTTGGAACCGGCTCCCAAGGCACTCACGCAGGCTATTGGTTCGGAAGCTGCCCTGGTGAGTTTGATTGGTCTGTGGCCGGATGGAGGCGGGTCTTTCTTTCTGAGGCTGCGGCCCTGGGAATAACGTGGCTCCGCCTCCACCTTTGCACCAGGTTCCTGCTGACGGCATCGAGGCATGCGCAATGATTGTAGCCACAGCCTTTAGCATTAGAGATCTTGGGTCATGGGTTCAAATACCACCTCAAGTCCATAAAATTAGTCGTGGGTAAAAAGCCAGTGGAGGGTATTTGTTTATTGTGGAAGGTTAGTGAGATTGCACTACAGGATTCAGAGCTTCTGTAGTGAATACTTGAATAGCCAGCCTGGGTCATATGAGTCAATTTTTTTTATTAGATATTTTCTTTATTTACATTTCCAATGCTATCCCTAAGTTCCCTATACTACCACCGCCCCCCCCCCCGCTCTGATCCCCTATCTGCCCACTCCNTTTTTTTTTTTTTTTTTTTTTTTTTGGTTTTTCGTGACAGGGTTTCTCTGTATAGCCCTGGCTGTCCTGGAGCTCACTTTGTAGACCAGGCTGGCCTCGAACTCAGAAATCCACCTGCCTCTGCCTCCCGAGTGCTGGGATTAAAGGCGTGCGCCACCACGCCCGGCCCACTCCCACTTCTTGGCCCTGGCATTCCCCTGTACTGGGTCATATAAAGTTTGCAATACCAAGGGGCCTCTCTTCCCAATGATGGCCAGCTAGGCCATCTTCTGCTACATATGCAGCTACATACATGAGCTCTGGGGATACTGGTTAGTTCATATTGTTCCACCTAAAGGGTTGTAGACCCCATCAGCTCTTTGCGTAATTTCTCTAGCTCTTCCATTGGGGACCCTGTGTTCCATCCTATAGATGACTATGAGCATCCCCGTCTGTGTTTGCCAGGCACTAGCATAGCCTCACTCGAGATAGCTATATCAGGGTCCTTTCAGCAAAATCTTGCTGGCATATGCAATAGTGTCTGGGTTTGGTGGCTGACCATGGGATGGATCCCTGGGTGGGGTAGTCTCTGGATAGTCCTTCCTTCCCTCTCAGCTCCAAACTTTGTCTCTGTAACTCCTTACATGGGTGTTTTGTTCTCTATTCTAAGGAGGAATGAAATATTCACACGCTGGTCTTTGTTCTTCTTGATTTTCTTGTGTTTTACAAATTGTATCTTGGGTATTCTAATGAGTCAATTTTTAAAAATTGTTTTTTGTTGTTTGGTTCTTTTGAGAACAGGGCTCAGTGTAATTTTTTTCTTCAAACACTGTAATCTCTCAGTGATCCCTGGTCATATGTGGCAGAAGCTGAACTTTGGTGGCACAGGCAAATGAATCTCTTGAGTTTGAAGCCATCCTGGCTACAGAGCAAGTTCCAAGGTTTCAGGACAGTGAGAACTACACAAAGAAACTGTCTCAAAAGAACAAATGAAGCCGGGCGTGGTGGCCCACGCCTTTAATCTCAGCACTCAGGAGGCAGAGGCAGGCAGATTTCTGAGTTCAAGGCCAGCCTGGTCTACAGAGTGAGTTCCAGGACAGCCAGGGGGTCTACAGAGTGAGTTCCAGGACAGCCAGGGCTATACAGAGAAACTCTGTCTCGAAAAAAACCAAAAAAACAAAACAAACAACAACAACAAAAAAACAGAAAAGACATGCCCCAGGAGAGCAAGACATCAGGGTAAGAGGAAAAGCTTCGGGCCTGGCTCAGCAGTTAAGAGCACTGGCTGCTCTTTCAAAGGTCCTGAGTTCAAATCCCAGTAACCACATGGTAGCTCACAACCACCTGTAATGAAACCTCACACGCTTTTCTGGTGCAGCTGAAGTCAGCTACAATGTACTTATGTATAGTAATAAATAAATCTTTGGGCTAGAGCAAGCAGGGACTGAGTGAGCAGAGGACCTAAGAAATTCAATTCCCAACAACCACTTGAAGGCTACAGACTCACATAATTTTTTTAATTTGTTTTGTTTTTGTTTTCTGAGACAGGATTTCTCTGTGTAACCCTGGCTGTCCTGGAACTTACTCTGTAGTCCAGGCTAGCCTCAAACTCAGAAATCTGCCTGCCTCTGCCTCCTGAGTGCTGGGATTAAAGGCTATAGCTGACACAATATTTGGTTTTTGTTTGTTTCTTTTTGAGACAGGTTCTCTCTGGTCCTGAGTGGTCTGAAACTATGTAAAGCAAGTTGACAGTTAACTCAAAAAATTCCACCTGCCTCTGTCTACCTTGTTGCTATTAAGTGTATGTCACCTCAACTGACAACACAAAACATTTTGAAGTACTTTCTTTTTTTTTTTTTTTTAAAGATTTATTTTATTTATTATATGTAAGTACACTGTAGCTGTCTTCAGACACTCCAGAAGAGGGCGCCAGATCTCGTTACGGATGGTTGTGAGCCACCATGTGGATGCTGGNAATAGCAGAATAGTACTCCATTGTGTAAATGTACCATATTTTCTGTATCCATTCCTCTGTTGAGGGACATCTGGGTTCTTTCCAGCTTCTGGCTATTATAAATAAGGCTGCTATGAACATAGTGGAGCATGTGTCCTTTTTACCAGTTGGAACATCTTCTGGGTATATGCCCAGGAGAGGTATTGCTGGATCCTCTGGTCATTGTAAATTTTCTTTGATTTTTGACTACAAAATATTGGATTTTTTTCTTTGTTTTCTTTAAGTACTACTGAATGAAGTACTTCTGCATGCTAGGAAAGTGCCCTACCACTGAGATATGTCCAGGGTCCTATTTTTGCCTTTTTTAAAAAAAGATTTATTTATTATATGTAAGTACACTGTAGCTGTCTTCAGACACAACAGAAGAGGGCATCAGATCTCATTAAGGATGTTTATAAACCACCATGTGGTTGCTGGAATCTGAACTCAGGACCTTTGAAAGAGCAGTCAGTGCTCTTACCGGCTGAGTCATCTCTCCAGCCCCCTATTTTTGCCAAAAAAAAAAAAAACAAAGAAACAAATGAGGCTGGAGAGATGGCTCAGCGGTTAAGAGCGCCGATCGCTCTTCTGAAGGTTGTGATTTCAAATCCCAGCAACCACATGTTGGCTTACAACCATCCGTAATGAGATCTGATGCCCTCTTCTGGGGTGTCTGAAGTCAGCTACAGTGTACTTACATATAATAAATAAATTTTTAAAAAAGAGTAGAGAGGTCACAAAATAAACAAAAACAAAAACAAAACAAAACAAAACAACAACAACAACAACAAAACGTTCAGACAAAGTTTCTCTTGTTGCCCAGGCTGTCCTGAAACTTGTAGACAAATCTGGCCTTGAACTCAGAGATCTGCCTGCCTCTGCCTCTGGACTTCTGAGATAAAAGCCACAGAGGTGGGCTATAAATTGTTTTTTTTAATTTTTTGGTTATTGTTTTTATTTTTATTTTTTTGAGACAGGGTTTTTCTGTGTATCCCTGGGTGTCCTGGAACTTGCTCTGTAGACCAGGCTGGCCTCGAACTCAGAGCTCTGCTTGTCTCTGTCCCCTGAGTGCTAGGATTAAAGGTGCAGGAGACTAACACTCAGCTAATATGAGGGATGTGGATGTACCTCAGTAGTAGACAGAATTTACAATGCCCTGGTTCTGCCCCTAACACCAGACAAAATAGTAAAAGAAATACAAACTTTCACCAAAGCAGTATCTGTAGGGCATATTAATGGACAAGATATGGTATAATTCGGTATATAGTTTAAATATGTAATTATTGGTCTGAACAACCAAATGGAAGGTATTGCCTAATTTTAAAAGTGCAAATAGCATTCGTCATGGTGCAGGGAAGAAGAAGACATTTAAAATGGCTTATGTGGGGCTGCTTAGATGGCTTAGCACTTGCCATGGAAATATCATAGCCTGAGTCAATTCCTGGATCCCAAGATGGAAGGAGAAAACAGAGCATCATGCACAGTCTCTGGCCTTCAATACCTATGTCACATTGCATCCATCTCTCGCACATATATAAAATTAGTACAATTTGCATTTATTTAAAAAAAAAAAAAAAAACAGCCGGGCATGGTGGCACACGCCTTTAATCCCAGCACTTGGGAGGCAGAGGCAGGCAGATTTCTGAGTTGGAAGCCAGCCTGGTTTACAAAGTGAGTTCCAGGACAGCCACAGCTACACAGGAAACCCTGTCTCCAAAAACCAAAAAATAAAATAAAATAAAATAAAAATTAAAACCCCTAAAAATTGCCCATTTTAGGAGCTGGAAAGATGGCAAACAAGCTGCTCTTGCAGAGGACCTGTGTTCAATTTTCCTCACCCACCTGGTGGTTCACAGCCATCTGTAACTGCAGTTCTAGGATATCAGACATCCTTTAATGACCACTGCAGGCAACAGGCATATACACAGGCATACATGTAGATAAAGCATTCACATCAAAGAAAATTTGAAAAAAAAATTTTTTTGGTTTTTTGAGACATGGTTTCTCTGTGTAGCCCTGGCTGTCCTGGAACTCACTCTGTAGACCAGGCTAGCCTCGAACTCAGAAATCCGCCTGCCTCTGCCTCCCAAGTGCTGGGATTAAAGGCGTGTGCCACTATGCCTGGGAAATTCGAAATATTTTAATTGCCTATTTTAGTAAATTTGTCCATTCTATTATAAAAATTCTTTCCATTTCCAAAGAGTGGTCAAAATTTTTAGTTGGTTTCAGAACTAAACTGCTAATATTAAAATTAGGTCCAGCAGCTGGGTAGTGGTAGCACCTTCCCTTAATCCCAGCACTCAGGAGGTAGAGGCAGGTGGAGTTTGAGACCAGCCTGGGCCATAGAGCAGGTTCCGACAGCCAAGGTCACACAGAAAAAAAATCTGTCTTAAAAAAAAGAAGACAGAGACAGACACAGAGGGAGGGGGAGAGAGAGAGAGAGAGAGAGAGAGAGAGAGAGAGAGAGAGAGAGAGAGAGAGAGAGAGAGAGAGAGAGAGAGAGAGAGAGAGGAGAGAGAGAGAAGAGAGAGAGAGAAAGAGAGAGAAAGAGAGAGGGGAGAGAGAGAGAGAGAGAGAGAGAGAGAGAAGAGGAAGAGGCCCAGCAATATAGCTATGGCGGTGACAATGTTTTTTGTCTAGCTTGATGACATGACTTAAATCTCTGAAAACCACATGATGGAAGCAACTGACCCCTGCAAGTTGTTCTTTCCCTATCCACGCACCCACGCAGGCATGCTCACGCCTCAGCACCTTGTTGGTACTCAGTAGCCAGGGCAGCTCTCCTTTTACAAAGCTTACTTTGTTTTGTTTTGTTTTTTGTGCGTTTGTGAGATTGAACAGCAATATTCAGGCTTGACAGCAGGCAAATTTTACCCCCTGAACCTGGCAGCCCAAGCTTTGTTGATTTTGAAGGAGTAAGGAATACAGCTCACTCTCACAGAGACATAGACACAGAAAATGCCACAGTTCTGCACTTTGTCCCCAACCCCCTAGATATCCTAGCAACTGTTTTTTTGTTTGTTTGTTTGTTTGTTTTTTGAGACAGGGTTTCTCTGTGTAGTCCTGGCTGTCCTGGAACTCACTTTGTAGACCAGGCTGGCCTTGAACTCAGAAATCTGCCTGCCTCTGCCTCCTCTGCTGGGATTAAAGGTGTGTGCCACCACGCCCAGCTCCTTGTAACTGTTTTAACAGCACACTAGATAACAGCGTTGTCTTTGAGGTTCTCAGCATTAACAGCTTGAGTTGGTTTTCTGCTTTGGTCTGATTGGATTTTTAGCATCTGTCCTCTTAATACAACTTGGACCTGGTAGTGGAGGCAGGAGCTGATAATTGAACTGATCAAAGTACCATCAGCCATCCATTTCCCAGGCCAAGCCACAATTTGAAACTTTCAGTGTCAATTTGGGCTCACTCTGTAGGACTGTATAGGCCTTCAGGTGTTTAACACCATCATGAGGACATCATGTCCTCATTACACTGGGGGACAAGACAATAAATAAGAGATGGGCATTTTGGTGGCAGGGCATAAAGAAAACAGTTGTAGCAACTATAAGGAGCTTGTCTGGATTAAAGGTGTATCTTCTCACTTTAGTGGCCGCTTGCCTTGCATATGTAAGGCCAGAGAGAGAGAGAGAGAGAGAGAGAGAGAGAGAGAGTTATATTCCCAGGGTAAATTTTCTTTTCTAAAAACTTGAAGGTAGGCTGGATGTGGTGACACATGCCATGAAACCAATCACTCAGGAGGGAGATGCAGGCGGCTCTCTGTGAGTTCCTGGACAGCCATGGCTCTATAGTGAGACCTTGTGAGGGTTTGTGCTTATTTCAGTGTACCTGTGCCAGCATAGTGAATTTTAGCAGCCATCACAGTCCCTTGCTGAGGAGGAGGGTGTATCCTTCTACTTATTGTCTGTTTAGAACGTGGGATCTAAGCCGGGTGTAGTGGTGCACGCCTTTAATTCCAGCACTTGGGAGGCAGAGGCAGGCGGATTTCTGAGTTCGAGGCCAGCCTGGTCTACAAAGTGAGTTCCAGGACAGCCAGGGCTATACAGAGAAACCCTGTCTCGAAAAACCAAAAAAGAAAAAAAAAAAGAAGTTGGGAACTAGAGTCTGGGAAACTGTCAGTAAAATCTTCCCCAATAATACTGATGCAGCCTTTGAAGACACAACTTTGAGGACCCCTGGCCAGGTGTCATCAAATAGCAGTGGACACTTCAAAGTTAGAAGGCATGTAGGCCCTGGACCGTGTGACTCGATGGTCAGTGATAGCTTCTTGCAGGCCTTGAGGTTCCAGTATTTTGGGGCTTCAGCACTGAAAGCAGCCTCCATAGCCTGACCACCTAATCATAGAGAAGGTGGGAGCTTTCACAAAGGGCAGTGCAATTCTACAAAAGATGTCCTCCTCTGAGGATCTGCAGCTTGGTTCTGTCATGATTTACAATTTAAAGGAACAAAGCTGCCACCCCCAGGGGTTGCCCTCCTACTGGCAGACAGCCTGTCTCCCAACCGCCAGCCAGCCTGTTTGCTTTCCCTAGCATTTTTTTCAGACCCAAAGGGTGGGAAGAGAGAACATCAATTTGGGGAGTGGGTGAAGGATTACAAAGCTTTTCTGGTTTCTAGGGCAACACTGCCACCAAGAGTAAGCTGCAAGACATCTCCGGCAGTGAAGTCAAACAAGAAAGAGCTGCAAGACCAACCGGGCTGTGAAATGTTGCCAAGCCATTTCCAGAGCTATGAAAAGGAGTCGAAACAATGACACGGGATGTAGAAGCCACAGGGGTGTGTGTGTGTGTGTGTGTGTGGCTGGTGCCTGTAATCTTAGCCACTCAAGAGACTGATACTGGAGGATTGCTTGTGTTCAGGGGTTAGAAGCAACACATGGTGTGATCTTTTCTTTTTGTTGTTGTTTTTTGTTTTGTTGTTGTTTTTTGTTTTTTGAGACAAGGTTTCTCTGTATATGCCACAGTTCTGCACTTTGTCCCCAACCCCCTAGATATCCTAGCAACTGTTTTTTTGTTTGTTTGTTTGTTTGTTTTTTGAGACAAGGTTTCTCTGTATAGCCCTGGCTGTCCTGGAACTCACTCTGTAGACCAGGCTGGCCTCGAACTCAGAAATCTACCTGCTTCTGCCTCCCAAGTTCTGGGATTACATCTTTTCTTTAAAAGGGTGGGGGAAGAAAGAAAAGAAGGGTGAAGGAAAGAAGGTAGGCTCAGAAGTCAATTTGAAGCTTAAAGATTGGACAGAGGACCAGCCGGAGGGTTCAACACTTGCCATCTTGCTTCAGTTCAAGCCCCAGAACTCAGTGGAAAGAAAGAATAGATGCATAGATGCCTGCAAGTTGTCGTTTGACCTCCACATGACATGTGTGCTGTGGCATGCACACACACACACACACACACACACACTCACACACACACACTCACACACACACAGAGTATATTTGTATATGTACATACACACATGCACACAAACATTTAAATGTAGGATAGAGCCTTGTGTGTGCCTCATGCCTGTAATTCCAGCACCCACGAAGTTGATGCAGGAGGATTGAGCTTGAAGGCAACCTGGGCTACAAGGTAAGAACTGGTCTTAAAAACAAAACAAAACAACGCTCCCTCCAAAAAAAACCCCAAAACTAAAACAAACAAACAAACCCAAACAAACAAACAAAACAAACCCAAGAAAAACTAACAGGTACAATTTGACTGGTGTGGACTGGTAGGTTCCAGTTACACTTGTGTCACGGTGGGGCGCAGGCAAATTCTCCAAGCTCTCTGTATATGAGGGTTCTGCATCTGTGAAAAGAGAGATAACATGAGGTCACTTTCTGGGTGCTCTTGAAGATTAAAGAATCTGTGGGAAATATTCAGAACATCTGCTTGCATCTGGCTGCAGAAATGCCCATCAGCCTTGACATGACGCGAAGCTAGGAGTGCAGAGATGCTCTTAAAAGAGTTCATGAGAGGGCACCGTGCTCTTGTGCATTGCTTTGATAAAATTTTACACAGATAACTTAACTGAGCCAGAAAACGGGGCACTGAGCACACTTTCCTGTTACTCTGAGTCAGGCTTTTGTGGTCTTTATCTACAAAGGGACATATTCTGAGTCACTGGTGGTCATTATCTACAGGCAGCCCTGCAGATGATGCATCCTTGCAATGATGTGACTCTCAGTATCTGTCTTAGTCAAGGTTTCTTTTTTTTTTTTTCAACTTTTATTAGATATTTTCTTCATTTACATTTCAAGTGTTATCCAGAAAGTTTTTTTTTAAAGCAAGAATCTTCTTTTATTTATTTATTTATTTATTTATTTATTTATTTATTTATTTATTTATTTTTTCCCTTGTTCCAGTCAACCCCGCTCGCTCTGCTTGACCCCGCTCGCTCCGGCCAGCCCCACTTGCTCCCGGCCATCCCCGTACGGCCCCCGCTTGTTCCAGCCAGCCCCGCTCGCTCCGATCCGCTCCGCTTGCTCCGGTTTGGCCCCGCTCATTCCGGCCATCCCCGTTCGGCCCCACTCGCTCCGGCCCTGCTAGCTCCGGCATCCCCACGTGCTCCGGCGTCCCCCGTCCCCGCTTGCTCCGGCCATCCCCGTTCGGCTCCGCTCGCTCTGGACAGCCTGGCTTGCTCCGGTTGGTCTCTCCGGTCCAAGGATTCATTTCTTATTATTCTTAATAAGTACGCTGTAGCTGACTTCAGACGCACCAGAGGAGGGCGTCAGATCTTGTTACGGGTGGTTGTAAGCCACCATGTGGTTGCTGGGATTTGAACTCATCACCTTCGGAAGAGCAGTCGGGTGCTCTAACCCACTGAGCCATCTCACCAGCCCCCTTAGTCAAGGTTTCTATTCCTGCACAAACATCATGACCAAGAAGCAAGTTGGGGAGGAAAGGGTTTATTCGGCTTACACTTCCATACTGCTGTTCATCACCAAAGGAAGTCAGGACTGGAACTTAAGCAGGAGCTGATGCAGAAGCCATGGAGGGATGTTCTTTACTGGCTTGCTTCCCTTGGCTTGCTCAGCCTGCTCTCTTATAG
>LR754868.1:3425-13915 GCA_902729485.2 Mus minutoides
TATTACTTTAGGGGTCATAGAGCAGTTAGTTTATTTTATTCTGATTTAACTTTGCCAAGTAATATCCATCTAGAATATCATTCATTCCTTTAGATTTTCCAATTTTATGGAGTACAGGCTTTTGAAGTAAGACATAATAATTCTTTGGATTTCCTCAGTGTCTGTTGTTATGTCTCCCTTTTCATTTCTGCTTTTTTTTTAAATTTGGATGCTGTCTCTCTGACTTTTAGCTAGTTTGGCTAAGGGTTTGTCTATTGTGTGGACTTTTTCAAAGACTCAGTTCTTGGTTTCACTGAATCTTTACATTGTTCTCTTTGATTCTCATTTATTGATTTCAGCCCTAAGGCTGAGTATTTCCTGTCTTCTTCTCCGCCTAGGTATGTTTGCTCCTTTTTCCCCCCCTGGAGCCTTCAGATGTACTGTAAATTTGTTAGTATAAGAAATCTCCAATTTCTTTATGAGGGCATTAAGTGCTATGAACTTTCCTCTTAGTACTGCTTTCATAGTGTCCCATAACTTTGGATATGTTGTGCCCTCATTTTATTTAAATTCCAGAATGTCTTTGATTTCTTTGTTACTTCCCTATCCCAGTGATCATCGAGTAGGGAGTTGTTCAGTTTCCATGAATATATAGGCTTCCTGTTGTTTCTGTTGTTGTTGAAGTTCAGCTTGAATCCATAGTGATCTGATAAGATGGATGGGGTTACTTCAATCTTGTCATATGCTGTGGTTTTGTTTGTGGCCAATTATATGGTCAGTTTTGGAGATGGTTCTGTGAGGTGCTGAGAAGAAGGTATATTACTGGTGGTTTGGTGAAATGTTGTATAGATATCTGTTAGGTCCATTTGAATCATAACCTCTGTTAGTTTTGTTATCTCTCTGTTTAATTTCTGTCTTCATGATCTGTCCATTGGTGAGAAGGAGGAGTTTTAAGGTCTCCTACTATTAATGTGTGGGGTTTGATGTGTGATTTAAGCTTTAGTAAAGTTTGTTTTATGAACGTGACTACCCTTGCATTTGGGGCATAGATGTTCAGAACTGAGATGTCCTCTTGGTGGTTTTTTTTTTCCTTTGATAGGTATGAAGTGTCCTTTGTCTCTTTTGATTGCTTTTGGTTGGAAGTCTATTTTATTAGACATTAGAGTGCTTACTCTAGATTGTTACTTGGGTCCATTTGCCTGTAAAAACCTTTTTCCAGATCTTTATACTGAGATAATAACTTTGTTACTGAGATGTGTTTCTTAGACACAGCAGAATGATGGATTCTGTTTATGCACTAATTCTCTTAGTATATGTCCTTTTCCTGGGAAATTGAGTCCAATGATGCTGAGAGATATTAATTACTTCCTGTTATTTTGATGGTGGTGGTGGTGGTTGAGTGTGTGTGTGTTCTATTGGTTTTAATGGTAGGAAATTATTTATTTCTTGTGTTTTCTTGAGCATACTTAGCCTCACTGGGTCGGAGTTTTCTTTCCAGTATCCTCTGGAGGGCTGGGTTAGAGGAAAAGTATTGTTTGAATTTGGTTTTCTCATGGAATATCTTGGTTTCTTCATCTATGGTGATTGAAAGTTCTGTTGGCTATAATATTCTGGGCTAATATCTGTGGTCTCTTACATGCTACAAGTCCTCTGCCCAGGCCCTTCTAGGTCTTAGAGTCTCATATGAAAAATCAGATGTAATTATGATATGTCAGCCTTTATATGGTAGTTGGCCTTTTCCCTTGTAGCTTTTAACATTCTTTATTCTGCATATTTAGTGTTTTGATTATTATGTGATGGTAGGATTAGCATTTCGGGTCCAATCTATTTGGTGTAATATGAGCCCCTTGTACATTTATAGGAATATCTTTCTTTAGGTTAAGGAAATTTCCTTGTATGATTTTGTTGAAGATATGTTCTGGGCCTTTGCACTGGGTATCTTCTTCTACTCCTAATATTCTTAGGTTTGGTCTTTTCTTTTTTTCTTATTTTCTTCTTTTTTTTTGATTTTTTTATTAGATATTTTCTTTATTTACATTTCAAATGCTATCCCAAAAGTTCCCTATGCCCTCCCCCCACTCTACTCCCCTACCCACAAACTCCCAATTCTTGGCCCTGGCATTCCCCTGTACTGGGGCATATAAAGTTTGCAATACCAAGGGGCCTCTCTTCCTAGTGAAGGCCGACTGGGCCATTTTCTGCTACATATGAAGCTAGAGACACAAGCTGGGGGGGGGGGGTACTGATTAATTCATATTGTTGTTCCACCTATAGGGTTGCAGACCCCTTCAGCTCCTTGGGTGGTTTTTCTTGCTTTTCCACTGGGGGGTCCTGTGTTCCATCCTATAGATAACTGTGAGCATCCACTTCTGTATTTGCCAGGCACTGGCATAGCCTCATAGGAGACAGCTAGATCAGAGTCCCTTCAGCAAAATCTTGCTGGCATATGCAATAGTGTCTGCTTTTGATGGCTGATTATGGGATGGATCCCTGGGTGGGGTAGTCTCTAGATAGTCCATCCATTCATCTTAGCTCCAAAATGTGTCTCTGTAACTCCTTTCATGGATATTTTGTTCACTATTCTAAGGAGGAATGAAATATCCACACGGGGGTCTTCCTTCTTCTTGATTTTCTTATATTTTGCAAATAGTATCTTGGGTATTCTAAGATTCTGTGCTAATATCTGCTTATCAGTGAGTGCATATCTAGTGACTTCTTTTGTGATTGGGTTACCTCACTCAGGATGATACCCTCCAGGTCCATCCATTTGCCTAATAATTTCATAAATTCATTGTTTTCAATAGTTGAGTAGTATACCATTGTGTAAATGTACCACATTTTCTGTATCCATTCCTCTGTTGAGGGACAGCTGGGTTCTTTTTAGCTCCTAGCTATTATAAATAAGGCTTCTATGAACATAGTGGAGCATGTATCATTATTACAAGTTGGAGCATCTTCTGGATATATAACCAGGAGTGGTATTGCTGGATCCTCTGGTAGTACAATGTCCAATTTTCTGAGCAACCACCAGACTGATTCCCAGAGTGGTTGTACAAGCTTGCCATCCCACCAACAATGGAGGAGTGTTCCTCTTTCTCCACATCCACATCAGCATCTGCTGTCACCTGAATTTTGATATTTTTTTTAAAAAATAACAATAACATAAGAATATATTCTATTGTTTTAGTCTAAGGTATGAGATATGGGGCTGCTTCAAAATGTCCATAGCAGCTGAGTATGACTTGCTTCAGTTCAAGACAGGGCATGAGTTTGCTAGCAGCTGATAGTTTCTCTCTTGTGGTAACTTTTGGAAATCTGGAGACTTTAGAGAAAATACATGAACGCTAGTTCCTTGGCAGACATGGTGGGTTGTCCTTTGGTGTTGGCATTTGTCGCTTGCTGGTGTTTGTGCTTTGATCATTAGTTGTGTGCACAGAAGAGAGAAGAAAAATAAATTTGATATCATGACAGTGATGATGAAATATCCCCAAGGGACTCAACTCCCCCCCACAATCAGCAGAAAGTACACTAATAATAAGGACTCTCCATTTCCCCTCTATGCTTTTCTCCCCAATCCTATCAACTGTTAGGGGTAGAATGGGTGGAAGATTGGGGTGGAGGTTGGAAGAACGATGAACATACAAAGTAGCTAATGTCTAGCTACAGACAGTAAGAGGAAATCTCTAGAAAGAGTCTGAAGGGGTTGACAGGCAGGGCAGAGGTAAAAGTGGCCGTGGGGTGTCTGCCTGAAGCTCTCAAACAGTCAGTACATGGTGGCAGAGAGGCCACTAAGGATGAGGGAGGCTCCATGGACAGAATACATTTCTGAGTTGATGGAGAAACAGGAGAAGCTCAGAGGAGATCATATGCGCTCTGCTGAGGCACTTGTTTTTGTCAGTGCTGAGCCGATATGAAGCAGGTGATGAGACCATGAGCCTCAGATCAGGGCTTCAGTCTCCTCAGCTCTGAGGAAGCAGATATCACCTGACAGCTCAGCCCTGGGTAGGAACCCATCTGAGAAACACTGACTGAGGACATCTGGGGTAACTGTGGCATACACTGTGCCTTCTTCTGTGCTTATGCACATTATGAGTGAGTCAAGGATAGATGACAGAACATTTCCTAGAAAATGCAGATTTTATGTATTTCAAGACCTAAGAGATCAGGAAGCTTGTCTACCAGAGAGAGGAACAAAGGTCTCCAGCTCATTTGTGTTGTTTCTAACTGGCAGGATGTGCAGAGGGGGCAGAAGAAGACCAGTAAGAAAACTGCTACTGGAAAAGGTAGGCTTCTGCTTTCTGTGGTGAGATATTCCATCTGGCCTAGCCTTTAGTGAAGAGGACATGGTATGCAAGAAAGAAGTGGAGGCTTCTGGAAAGGAAATTAGAATTATGGAGTCCCCAGGTTTTGAGCTTGGCCTGGGATGGGTGCGACACATGGGGGTGTTGTTCAAGGCACTGGAGTGATGCTGTGACCCTGGAGGGGGGACCCAGGTTCACCTGACAGTGGGTAGCTTCAATATTTCAACTGCACTTCTCATTCAGATCCTGTGGCCATTACAATGTTGTAAGTGGAATTATAAAGGTTGAGCTAGGGACAAAGAAAGTTAAATGGAGAGATAAGGCCCCTCCATTCCCCTTGCTCATGTTCAGTGCTTGGTCCTTGCTCTTGTCCACTATGTGCTTGAGCAATAGCGTCCTAGCATGGGTAGTCACAAGAGAGATGTCTCACTCCTGTGTGTTCTAATTCCTCATCCTGATCCTACTTAACTATCTTCAGGTTGTACAGATGGAGGAAAAAATGTGGAAGAGACCAAGACTCCATCACAACCTATGGAAATGTAAGAAATCTTTGACCTATGGAAGTTTCATACCAGAACGTGGGCTCAGGGTCTGGGCATCTTCATTCTGAGTATGCTATGCAGGGTGGGATTCAAAGACATCTTAGCTGGATGTGAGACTGAGGGGCATAGGATATGTAGGCAATGGAGATGCCATATTTACACTGACAGATGGGCCTCCTGATCCTCTGATTGGGACTGATGCTTTTGCCTGCTGTCTTTTGCAGTCCCAACAACAACTTTACCTGGGCTTCACACCACAACCCTTGTGGAACCTCAGTCAGAAAATGGATCACCTTCCCCTCTCTCAGCCGTCATCTTACCTCAGGGTCATGGAGGATCTTAAACAAAACAATCTTAGTACATTCTCAAATATTTCTGAATCAGTTGTAGCTTTGCCCATGAGCTCAGACGTGCTCCATTGGAAAAACGTAAAACTGTGAGGTTTAGTGATGACTGGGACCCTGCTGAAGCTTCATCCCATGCTAAAGGACTTCCGGAGCATTCCCAGGATCAGCCATTACCTCACCAACGTGTGGCACCAATATTGGCATATAAGAAACAAGGCCGAGAAAACAAAATCCTCCCAAGCTCTACCCCAAAACAAACACCTCCTTTTTTCAAAAACAGGGCCTATGTAGTGTGTGCGTCGCACTACCTTCCTGCCAGCAGGAAAACACACCAACGCCAGGATCCTTCTACAGACTGCTTTATTGAAGCCTTGAAAGAGGAAGACTCAGAGCCTGGAAAAGCCTCGGCTTATATAGCCAAGGAGGAGGCGTGTCTTAACCGGATTGGCTGCTGGGCTATCACTCATGTTAAGCCCCGGGCTGGGCGGTGGTTAAGCAGCAGGGGCATGCGCTTTTGGGTTGTTTACTAGCTCTGTACAGGGGGTGGTAACAGGATGTCTTCGGGTTGTTTACTAGCTCTAACAGGATGTAGGTGCCATCTTAGAATGGTGCCTGAGCTGAATCGGGCGTGGCCCTCTACATCTCCCCCTTTTTGTTTTGTTTGAACAAGGTCTGGCCTAGACATTGCAATGCTTGGATGGTGCTTATACTGACATGGCCTGATTCGGCTAAGGTCCTATTGTTGGGGGCCTAAGCGATCAAAGGCTTATAAACATGTCTTCCTTACCCCACCATGTGCAATGGAACTAAGTCCTCTGGTGTGCAGGGGCTAAGGAACAACCAACTAGGTCACTATGGACATCCATTGCTAGCCTTACCCGTCACTGGGAAAACCATTCACCAATAGGTCCCTGTCTTAGGTTGGTCTAGCATATGTTTCCATAGAGCAACCAAGCAACAATCCTTATCTGCAAAATTATTCTAGGGTGAGTGCCATGACCTGTTATTATTTTTATTTCCTTAACATAGAGAGCCAAATATCTGGAGCAGTTCCTTGCTCCAATGCAGCAAGCGCCTGAGCAATCACCACCTTGTCATGTTTTTGTTGAGATTTTAGCCTGCAAACCATCCATAGTAAAAATAAGACACCGCATCCAAAAATAATAGCAAAAAGTCCCATTCCCACCCATTCCTTAAAGAAAAGGCCGATGAGATCCATGTGCAAAAGCCTTCCATCATGACAGGTCCAGGCGTGTAGAATTAACTTGAGTAATGGCAAATTGCAGTCCTCGGAGGGCATCGTCAAAACCAGCAGTCCAATTCTGTAATAAATGTCTAGACAAAACCTTAGACAAGTTAGCTGCATATGTAAAATTTTCATATTGAATGGAGGTGATACACAGGCCTGTTAACTTGCGTTCACAACCCAGCTGGGCCAACTGCCACAACATATCAATTTGTTCTTGCACCAAATCTATGCGCTGATTTACCAGCATTAATCCTCCTTTAATTTTGGAATTCACTGCAGCCTGCATGTCCAAGGCATTAGTAACAGCGGCTGAAAGCTCATTAATTGTACTAGCTGCCTGGACTGTCAGAAGACAGAGCAATTGCTGATGCAGTGGCAGAAGCGGCTATTGCAGCTGTTGCCACAATGCCCACTATTATTGCTGATACGCCAAAATCTCTTTTTGTTCTGAAAAGTTGCAAACTACTAGGTGCCTCCACTGGCACGGGTAGAAAGCGAGGCATTCTCACTGCCATAGCAAAGGGATAAAGAGTGGCATTCCCTTAAACCCTGGACTCTCAGGTTAAAAGTCTGATGCTCTACTGAGCTAGCCAGGCTCTTTTATGAAGTAATTATTACTCCCCAGAACTTTAAAGTTGAGAGCAAAAATTTGAAATAGCTACTGACAAAAACTTTCCACTTAGGAACAGCATACACTGAAAGATTCAAACTCTTAGCTTCCTTCATTTGAAGCAAAGATAATAAAAATTTCTTGCATAATGTAAGGCTATTAGCTGTAATTACCAGGGTGAAAAGGAAACCCTTTAAAAATTAAGCAAACCAGCCTGGAATGTTCCTTTAAATCTTACAGTTTACTTGAGAATTCTTAACCACTTAACCACTATTTTAAGCTTCCTTTGTTAATACCTTTTGTTTTAGCTTAGATCCAATTCCCAGAGGTTTACCGTAAAGCATAGTATAGTCAGCCATTTCCTTTTTCGACACAAAACACAAAATAGCCAATCATCCAGACAAGACATGAACACAAATACACACATAGACAAACGATGCATCGTACATAGAAAAAGTTCTCTGAGTTCCAGAGAAAATTCTCCTAGGCGTCCCCAGAGAATTTCTGAAAAATTCACCTTCCCCTTTTCTTGGGTTTCTCCTGATCTAGTCTCCCGATCCAATTACCTTATTTCTCCTAAGAATTCCGCACTTATTAGCTGATTCAGTAAGCTCCTTGATTTGAATGTATTCTACCCAAGCAAGGACTCCGGCCCCCTCAGCAGCCTCAAACACTGGGAAGGCTTGCTGTAACAGCAGCCGTTGCATTCTCTGGGTTTTTTTTTTCTCCTCTTTTTTCTGTTTTTCTCCCAAGGGCATATTCCCTTATTTCTCCTTTTCATTTTTTCAAACTCTCCCGGGGTGTACTTCCCCCCATCTCTCTCCCCGAGCCTTCTCCACTCGGGAAGGGCCTTTTTGCTTGGACATGTCCCTGTTACTCTTTTCTTTTTGGCACCTTCCGGATTCCGTTTCTGATAGCCTTTCCTGTAATTCTTCTAGGGCATCCTGACTAGCTTGCACTGAAGATGACTGTTTCCCTTCCATTAGGCAGGAATGGTGGAAACAATGTAGCAAGGGTATAAAGCCAAGAGTTGCTACGAAAACAAAGCTGAGCCCGAGCACAGCTTCTGCCTGCGTAAAGTTCAACATATCAATCCCTAAGAATACAGGGTGCATACCTCTCGGAACTCCCCCAATTCCTGTAGTTCTGAATCCTGCTCTGTAAAACACACGAACACCAGGATCCTTCTACAGACTGCTTTCTCCCAATTCCTGTAGTTCTGAATCCTGCTCCGAAACCGGAGGGTCTTCCTCGGTACCGTTGATGGTGAGGTTCCCAGCGTCCCGGGTCTCGGAACCAGCTGTGCGTCGCACTACCTTCCTGCCAGCAGGAAAACAAACCAACGCCAGGATCCTTCTACAGACTGCTTTATTGAAGCCTTGAAAGAGGAAGACTCAGAGCCTGGAAAAGCCTCGGCTTATATAGCCAAGGAGGAGGCGTGTCTTAGCCGGATTGGCTGCTGGGCTATCACTCATGTTAAGCCCCGGGCTGGGCGGTGGTTAAGCAGCAGGGGCATGCGCTTTTGGGTTGTTTACTAGCTCTGTACAGGGGGTGGTAACAGGATGTCTTCGGGTTGTTTACTAGCTCTAACAGGATGTAGGTGCCATCTTAGAATGGTGCCTGAGCTGACTCGGGCGCGGCCCTCTACACTAGTGCCATGTCCCACCACAGAGAAAAGGATACAGACATGCCTACCAGCTGGAAGCCTGCCTGGGAAACATGGACTGTATTCAAAAGACACCAAAGGTTATGATGAGCAAAAACATCAAAAAGCTATTAGCAAGCCCACTGAGAACTTGCCCAGGGGCATCCTGTATTCTAAAGATATCAGGCCAGCTGCCATCCATCCTGAGCATGGCCGGAGGCTCCAGCACCGTAAGGAGCCACAGAAACACCAAGAGACAGCTGAAGAGGAAGACCAAAAAGGAACCCAATTCAGATTCCCCCACTTTAGGAAACGATCCCAGGTTCAGGGACATTTTTCAGCAAACAATATTCATTAAAGGACAGGCCTCAACTCTCCCAGCCTCCCCAGCCTTCCATCCTCAACACCAAACCCTACAAATGCAGCGAATGTAAGGGGTCTGTGCCTACAGGGCTGCCCTTAAAGAAGGACATAGCAAAGTCTGATGAGCATAACACCATCAAGAATGACCTTGGTTTGGGGGCACAAAACATGCCGGGCACTTCAAGAAGCAGCCATGGGAAGGTGCTGAGTCCCAGGAAACCTGCATTGAGGACAGAGAAGGTGCCCTACATGAAACCTGCTGGGCACTATTCCCCACTTGAGGCAAAGACCAAAAGGAAGCCAGCAACCACCATCCCTGAGCTTCCAGTGAAACCCAGAAGACCTTATATGCATACCCTTGAGGCAAGGGATCTGACCCCACCTGGAGTTCCAGCCTTAAACCGCCCCCAGGTTGAGTATCCCGCCTCACCCATCCTTGAAGCTGAATATTATTCAAAGGCTGCCAGGGACCTGGAAATTTTCCATCATCAGGATCCAGGAGGGACAAGGATGAAAAGTGCAACAGCCTCAAGGTTTGAGAGAGGTGAGTGTATATACTCAACTGCAGAAGCTCAGAAGACCCAAAGAGCCCCTCCACCTGCTGCCAGCCATGGGGCCACAAAGTCCCATCCAGATGCATTGCCAAGATACATCAGTGTTCTGAGACCTGCTTCCTACTTCCAGGCTGCAAATCCCCAACAGATCAGGACTCTCCGAGGCATTGGAAAAGGCAGTGTGAAGCCAAGTACCAATCCCAAAAAGGCCAAGCATGCACCACAGAAAAGCTTTCAGGAGGTGGACTCAGGACATCACCCCTGGTGTGTGACAATGGAAGGCCCTGGAGAAAGGGTCCGACCTTCAGCAGCCAAACAAAGGACAGTGGAGGTGAAAGAAGAGCCGCCTCGTGCATGGAGAGTGAGTCTGGGATCCTGTGAGAGTCAAAACAGCCAGCTCAGCAATATCAGTCCCAGGGTCTTTGGGTCTTTAGGGGCCAACAGACTCCCAGACCATCTACAAATACCTCCCTCACAACACTCACAGGACTCGTCAGAATATTTTTAGTTCAAACAAGATGCCAAGAGGCTGGCCTGTGAGTCACTATCCAGTTGGCCCCAGTAGAGTCCACTCTGCTGAGTTCAGCTTGCCTTCACAGGACTCTCTGCCTAGCCTCCATAGTACTGGCCAAAACACCAAGACTTCTGAGGGCTTATGTGACATCTTCAAGAAGAGACACCAGAGGGTAGATACTAAAGAGAACAGAGTCCGAACCGATAAGAACAAAGTTTGGGATCATGATGGGGTTCATCCCCATGGAGAGAGGCAGAGTATAAAATCAAGATCCACAAGCCTGGGAGAAAGGCTTGAGGGAATAAGGCCTTCCATCCTGAGCTCCATACAGCTCAAGGATACAGCCAAATCTCACATAGCAGAAAAAGGAGAGGCTATGTATAAAA
>LR750328.1:0-142721 GCA_902729485.2 Mus minutoides
ATGGCAGCCAAGGCTGCAGGCATATGGTCATCTCTGCCAAGCAAGGCTGCAGGCATATGGTCATCTCTGCCAAGCACAGCTGCTTGTGAAGAGTGTTAGGCTCAGTGCTGGATGAGCTGATGTTAGCCAGAGGTGGTGAGGTGGGTTGTGAGGGCTTGAAGCACTTAGGTTTTGAGGATTGTTTTTGTTTTTTTTTTTTTTAATTGCTAGAACTGACATTTTAGATGAGGTTGTAAAAGAGAGTGGACCTTCTTAGTCGTTAAAAATAGAACAGATTTGCCATTTTTCGCTGAATTTTGGTGTAAGGCCCATGCCAGGGCCGCAGACTGCAGAAGTGACTTTGCAAGAGGGGTATTGTATCCGGTCAGGTCCTTCCTTTAAATTATGAAAAGCAGACTGAGGAAGGAAGTGATAAATTAGCTTTAACACATCGAGTTAATCTCATTCTGGGGCAAAGGACAAGCCTGGAGGGATGGATCGTATGTAATTTGGTTGTTTATCTACAAGATCTTGATAGACCACCTGTGTTAGAGCTAAGCTCACCAGTAGAAAGCAGGCCAAAGAATTGTCTTTCTGTCTGAGTAGGTTTCAGAGATGAGGACCGGAAGAAGCTGAACTTTGTAAAGGTCAGAAATGTTTCTAACTCTAGTGGAAGTTCTTCCATAGTGAACCACAACTTGTCTTTGTACTAGGTTTGTTAATTATAAAAGTTCAACCCATTAGATTCTGGAACTGTAGGTTTGTCCATGAAGCATGGTTGTATAAGCTGTGGGTTTTTAATTATGTAAGTCTGCCAGTTAGATTATGGGACTGTAGCTTCGCCTAGAGAAGAACTTGAAATTTTATTGATAATTAGGACAAGATGGTTTGGGTGAGGTGCTACACATCTTTAAGGCCAGCACTTGGGAAGCAGAGGCAGGCAGATCTCTGGGAGTTCACCAGGTTATATAGTAAGACCCTGTCTCAAAAAAAATGATATGAATTTATGGAATGTTCTTAAGTTGAGAGAGACAACAAGCCAGTGAGATCTTTGTAAACTCAACATTAAAAGGAGTCATTAAAAAGGGGGAGATATTGCAACATCCAGATTTTAAAGGTCATATTTTCTTAGGAAATCAAGGAGAATCAAGAGTGACTTGATGGTATTAGGAGAATGGTCATTGTAGACAGAGAAACCCAGGCTAGAAGAACAGTTGGCATTCATAAACATGGGTAAAAATGGAAGAGCTGTCTTGAGGCAGTTTCGGCCTGGTTAGATGTGGGCTTCTCAGAGTGACCTCTTGGTTGGGATCCCCTTGGTTGGAAGTGAAGGCAGACAATATTTGCTGAGTAATGATTACGTATGAGGACATAGGCGTAGCTCTGCAGTTCTCCCTCATATGGGAGGCATTAGACTGTAAAATCTTGGGGAATATTTTAGAATATTAGAAAAGCAATTATCTAGTCCAGGAAGGAAAAAAAAGCAAGGCCTGGTGATTCCTTTGCACAGGTAGCTCTGAATTAGAAGGGGGCATCTCTGAGTCTATCTGTATGAATGGACAATAGTGGAGAAAGACGAGCTTAATTCCAATTGTAGTTAAACATGAGGGGACATGTTCTCCCTCTGGCAGAGAACAAAAATACCGAAGATATGGCTTTTAAAAGGCTCAGGAATGCTCATGTCTTGGGGTGCCTACCCAGCACTGCGTAGTGAGTGTGGTCCTGGCATCTGCTGGGGCTGGGTTGGCGGAAATGGGAGGTCTCAGAGATGCCCTTCCTCAGGAAACAGTGTTTACAGCGCAAAGCAATCACAAAGCAAAAGGCCATTGCAACAGATGCTGTGGCCTGAGACTCAGAATTCCTGCTTGTGAAAGATTGTGGTGGTGACGAATATGAGGCAGAACCCAGATCCTGTTCCACCCCGAGTGACAGAAACATGAGCGTAGATGTCACCAGGGAGATGAGAAATGTGGAAGTTGCATGCAGGCAAAGCAAAGTGTCATGCCCGGGGTCCTTAGCGATTGGGACTGCAGACCCCTAAGCTTTCAAAGAAGCAGGAAGCAAGTGCTCAGAGCCAAAATTAACCTCCTTAGCAGCTGTCTCCTTGTTGACTCAATGTAGAGTTTTGTTTGTTTTGGCTGTGCACACATAAATCATAGTGACTGTGGTTACTTTAACCACTTCTAAGTCACATTTCAGTGTCATTGAGCACACTCAGTGTGTTGTGCAGCCACCATTCCCTGTCTTCAGAACGTTATCATCTTCCCCGGCTGGCCTTCTGCACATATTCAACTATAACTTCTTTCCCCACTATCCCTTGGCTGCCACAATGCTCCTTTCTGTGTCCATAGATTCAACTATTCATGATGCTTCAAATAAATTGGGTCATTTAGGTAGGCTAATATTCTCAAGGCCCATCCATGCTATAATATAGGTCAGAATTTGATTTTTTTTAAGGCTAAATAACTTTCAGTTGTTAATTTTCCTTATAGATTATCCATTCATCCATTCATGCGTGAATTTTCTTGGAAAATCGGCCAGTATTCTAGACAGACTGACAAAGCAGATACCAACAGTATTGCAGTCTTTGTATTCTTCTGTCTTTCAAGTGTCCTGAAGTTCTTCCTCTTTTCTGTTTTATCTCCCCTGTCTGTTTCTCCATCCATCTGTCCATTTCTTCCTCTTTTTCTCTCACTCCCTCCTTTGTAATTATATGGGTGTGTGTTGTGTGTGCCCTGTGTGTCATGTTAGGTATTGGAAGCTACTCCTGAGGACTAACTCTTTAAATTTGGTGGTATTGGCAAGTGATGATCTTGCTTGCCTTGACATTCTTCTCTCCTCTTTCTGTCTGTCTCTCTTTTTTCTTTTCCTTTCCTCCACCTCATCTTCTTTCCCTCTCCCTCCCCCTCCCCCCTCCCCTCCCCCTCCCCCTTTCCTCTCCTCTCCTCTTTTTCTTTCTCTGTTTCTTGTCCCTGGCTGTCCTAGAACCCACTCTAGACTAGGCTGGCTACAAACTCAATGATCTGCTTGCCTCTGCCTGCCAAGTGCTGGGATTAAAGCTCTGAGCCACTACTATTGCCACGACTACCACTACTGCCTGCCCTCAACACTCCTTAGGTTCTTTGAAAGTGGAGGATATAAAAGTTAAGACTAAGCTGAATTAATGTCCAGTGTTCTGAAAGAATTCTACTTTCTCAATCACAGATTAAAAAGGAAAAGAAAAGAAAAAAAAAGAAAGAAAACCAAAGAAACAAAAGCAAAAAGAAAACAAATGACTGGGCAAGAAGGCCCACATCTCTCCCTGGGCACCAGCCCTCGCTCCAGCTGAGTGACTGGAGACTTTCAGCATTGTTGGAACTTGTTCTGGCTTCCTCCTGAGTATCACTTGAAAATCCCTTCTGCCTCTCTCCTATTCCAGCCCCAACAGCCGCCGGTTCCTTGTGGGTTCCTCTGCGCTCCACAGGCACTGTTGAAATGCACCTTATCAGGGGCCTCTCGTTCTCCACTTCTCCTGCCCACGCTTCTTCCTGCTCTGAGCTTCTCTCACTATGGTTCCTTGTTGGAAGCTTCGAGACAAGCAAGAACAACTGGGCAGTTTGGAAGAGTCATGTCAGAGTAATGGGTTCTTTGATCCGATGTGGGGGGGGGGGGCAGGAATAATCAAGTGAAATCATTTATTTTCCTCCTGGAGGCAGGAGTTCACAGACATACTTCACTGGATTCCTGAGAGGGGGGCGTGGCCTTGAACACTAAACGCCAGCAGTAATGCTCACTTCTGTATCGCCTCCTTCGGCTTCTGATCCCTGGCTCTTCACTTTTGTGCCTCTACTACAGTGGTTCTCAATCTATGGCTCCCGACTCCTACAATAGTTACATAACATATCAGATATCTTGCCTATCAGTTATTTACATTATGCTTCATGATAGTAGAAAAATTATAGTTATGAAGTAGCATTGAAATAACATAATAGTTGGCAGTCACCACACAGTAATGAACTGTAGTAAGGGTTGCAGTGTTAGGAAGGTAGAGAACCACTGCTCTAGTACCTTAGTCTGTTTTCTCACAACTGTTTCCCCATGCCAATTACCTGGTGCAGGCTTTGCTTCAGTCTCTTTACTGCTGGGGAAACTCAGACTTAGACATCTGTAATGGTGCTATCATTTGATTCTAGATGCAATCCTTAATTAGTTTTGGACTTCTTATTTATAAGGTTTAAGTTGGTTCTTAAAATGTATTACTGAGAAAATACCTGTCATAGGATTCTTTTAAGTATATGTATTTGTGTATGTGCATGTGTGAGGTTGTATGTGTGCACCCTTGTGTGTATGAGGGTGTCAGAAGACAACATTAGGTGTCATCCTCAGAAATGCCACCCACCTCCTTTGAGATAGGGTTTCTTACTGCCCTGGACCTCATCAGGTACCTCACATGGATGCTAGCTAGTCTGGCTGGCTATGAAATGCCAGGGATGCTTCTGCCTATATGGTCTTAGTGCTGGGATCATGAGTGCTTACCGCCAGTCCCAGTATTTTAAATGGAACTCTGAGCTCCGGGCATGGAACTTCGTTCTCCATGTTGCTGAGACAGGTGCTATATCAACTGAACTATCTTTTCCAGAGGGTTTCATTTAACCAGCCCTGTTCTCTACTGGTCAGAGGTACTTGCTTCCCTGGATTGACTGCTTTAAGGAGGAAAGACAGATTCTGGCTCATGGTGTAAGTGAATAGCAATCCATGGTAGAGAAGGCATGGCCACAGAGGTAGTCAGCTCATGGTGGCATGAGCTTGCAATGGCTTCTTTTCACATCGTGGTAGGTCCGAAAGCAGATGGCTTGAGGCTTAAACCAGAAGTAAATTGCCTTAAAGTCATCCCCCAGTGACTCCCTTCTGCTAGCCAGATCGTAGCCCCAAGAGTACATGGCCTCCTCCAACAGCACCAATAGCTAGAGACAGCTCTCAAGCACGAGGTCTTATGAGAGGACATTTCACATTGAAACCATTACAGAAATTGTACTCAGAAACCAAGACAGTTAGGAACCTCTCAGCTGCAATTGACTGTATTTATCTTGGTATTTATGTTCACCGTCTTTTCTAAGAGTTCTTCCCCAGTGATCCAGAGAGGCTACCAAAAGAACAGCCGTCAGGCTAGAAATGTCCTTCCCATCCTTAGAGGGAAAGGGGTTTTTATTAGACTGATCTCTCTTCTTTTGGAGACAGCCATACTACTAATAGCCTTGGGCCTTAATGAGTTTAATGGGCAAGAAGAGCAATTCAGGTGAATGTTAAGGAGCTTCGGTATGCTCAGGTTTTCTGTTTTTATAATGATAACATTCAGTAGAATAACATTCCTAGTTTATGTTCATTCTTATCCAGAAGAGAGATGACTTCTCTCTGTGGGCAGGTACGATGTGGGCTCCCCTGGGCTTCTCTTCAGATTCTGACTTCCCACAGAAAAGACACAGTCTGGTAAAAAGACACAGTCTGGTCTGCTCTTAATGCCCGCCCCTCTCTCTCACATATGGAGAAAAAGGGATGCTATCTATTAGATTCTCTGGGTTATCAACTTTAGAGCATTTAAAGCTTGGAGCTGGGGGACCATTTTTTGTGGTGTTTTCCTAAGGAACATTAGAGCCTTAAATTATAGAAGGTAGAAGAGGAGTCTTGGAGAGAAAAGTCTTCTAGAAAATGAATGCACTTGTGGAGAATCGAAGCATAGCGGATGCACAGTAATAGGTCTAAACGACTTTAAGGATAGCGAAGGGTGGCCCTCACCATCTGCACATACTCCTTATTCTTTTCCTGGTGAGCTGATTAACACACTTGAGGTCACAGTTTTGCTGAGGTCACACTACAGAAACCTCATTTTGCAACAAGGACGAACCATCCACTTTTCATTATCATTTTTTTTTGGTTGTTGTTCCATAAATACTTATTAAAACGCTTGTAGCTTCAGCTGTGGAGGTAATTAAAGCCACAGAGCTCTTAGGGATGTGGATATATTTGAGTGCGTTATGAGTTCAGTGTCCTAAGATAATAGCATACAAATGTGGGCTTATCCCAAACAAGAAACCTGGCAAAGGACAGCCAGTTCCTTTACGAGAGGCTCATTTGAATTTTTTAATATCCAGGTCACAGGGTACAAGCTATCCTTCAAGGACGGGATTGCCCTTCCTTCCACAGAGCTTCAGTTTGCTTCTTACCTCCCCATCTATTCTTCTGTCTGCCTGGAACAGACATTTCTGCTTTGAGAATTCCTGCAGCAACTTCTGGTTTTGCAGCAGTTGTCTGTGGGTGATGGGTGTTCTATGGTTAGTTTGCATTTGACATAAATCCCTCCCAGAGCCAGCATTCCTGAGGGCCTTTGCTTCTGTCTTGCCTGGTTTTACTTGGCAACTCCTTTCCCCTCTGCTTGGCCAGCTAGGTTTCTGGCCATGCTCCCCATCTTTTCTTTCGGACACACTTTCTGTATTTTCATCCTCCTGACCCTCCACCCACCCTTTTATGGTTGAGGGATCCAGCCTGGTTACCGTCCTAGTTCCTTCTCCTTGGCTTCCTCAGTGAAGGGGAGGGCTTGGCTTCCTGCCAGATGTGTGTGTGTGTGTGTCAAGAAGATTGGTCACATGCCTTGTGTGACAGTAGGTTTTGTGATGTTTGAAAGGAAGGTACCAGATTTTATTTTCCTAATTTCAGCTTCTTTTTGTGAAGGAAGGTGCTAACCTAAGAACTTATGCACATTAGCCTTATTTTCTTGGGAAAACTTATCTTGAATTCTAAGTACTATACATTTTTGAGTGGAGCCCATTCATTCTTTAAAAGAGGGCTTTTTATGCCTTGTATCTATCTATACCATGTTGATACCTTATACTGGTAAGTAATAAGGTGCTGATACATTATACTTGTTAGTGTTGATACATTGTATTGACTTAATGATTGGGACTATCAGCCTCATACAGAGTCTTAGAACCTTATGCAGTTGGGAACCTCATGATGTACCCAATGGCTCTTTGATGCAGTGCATTTAGACAGGATGGCTATGCATACTTTAGCAGAATACCTGGGAGGTAAATGACTAAGGCTAAGAAGCAATTGTCTGTGGGTGATGGGTGTTCCCTGCTTAGTTTGCATTTGACATAAATTTGTGGCATGCTCTCTGGTTATCTCAGGTGGTAGAAAATATAGCAATGGCATTCAGTGTAATACTCTCATGGTCCCTGTCTCCAAGAAAGCAGAGCCCGGCATGAAGGAAATGACATACTGGTAGTTGGCAGGCAGAGAAAGAAGTTTAGTTTGAGAAAAACCTTCTGTGCTGATCTTATGGCTGCTGTCTCTAGCCACACTCATTGTGGGAGAACTGGAGTGTTTCACAGTCATCCTAGAAGGGCCACTTAGTCACACACTGGTTTCATCCTTAAGAAGCAATACCTTGGTGGTGCTTTGTCTTCTATAAATGGTCAAGTATCTTGTGGTACCTATTTCCACTTCTCCAAAAACTGGGATTTTTGCATGTGTCACATGGGAACTCTTCGTTAAAGCAGAGCAGTGGCATGAATGAGGTGGTTTTGGAGGAGGAAGGTGGTTTTATGTGGATTCTCTCCACCCTTGTAGGCATCCTCACCCACCTGGTTTGAAGGTGTGGCACCGGGGTAGTTGCTCAGGGCCTCCCATTTCCCACAACCTTTTGGAACCTGATTGACAGCATTGAGAAAGTCGTAAGAGGCACCTTACTTCTGGTTGTTGCTTCCTTATATGGAATGACTTACATGGAACCACAAACTCAGTCTGGGAATGAATGGAATGTGACCCCGGTATATTGTTTCTGTTGTTTGAGAGGAAGCCTAGACTCCTATATCCTTACCTTTGGGAGGAAGTGTAGCGATGCCTACTCTCAGGATGTTCTTACTGCCCTGGCTAGATGATTGCTTTGGCTCTGTGTCACAAATTCCCCAACTTGAAATTCAGGTCACGTTCAAGAACTTGCCACTACGCCGCAGCTACTTAAGGATAGGAGCTCTGACTCATTCACGACTCGAGAGCCAGCTCTGGTTTGCTTACTGTCAATTAAGCAAATACATGGATCAATTAAAAACAAGTTGCAAACTCGGGCTGATAAAAGGTGGGCAGTGACTTGTGTCTGCTGTCATATTTGTTTCTCTAGATGAGCAAGTATTTGAACACACCACACACACACACACACACACACACACACACACACACACACACATTAGCTTTTGGATCTCTTGTTTATAAATTCCAACATAGAATCTGATTAGCCTTTTCAGTTGCATTATAATCCTATCGTAGCTTAATTCATGAGTGACTTAAATTTAAGCATAGATTTTTTTTTCTGGGTTAAATTCCAGTTTTCCCACTCTATACTATTTAAAAGTGCTGTGAGTCATATTAAAATATTAGTTGGGGGAATGAGATCCATAGGCTGGCAGCAAATTCAGGGACAGTGCCCATTCCAGTTGTTGGGGGATCTACATGAAGACCCAGCTGCACTTCTGTTACATAAGTGGAGGAGGCCTAGGTCCAGCCCATGCACTGTCTTTGGTTGGTGGTTCTGTCTCTGGGAGCCCCAAAGGTCCAGGTTAGTTGACTCTGTTAGTCTTCCTGTGGAGTCTCTGTCCTCGTTGGGTCCCTCAATCTTTCCCCCACTCTTCTTCAAAGCTCTCAGAGTTCCATCTAATGGTTGTTTGATTGTGGATCTCTGAATCTGCTTCAGTAAGCTGTTGGGTGAAGCCTCTCAGAGGACAGTTATATTAGTATCTTGTCTGCAAGCATAACAGAGTATCATTAATAGTATCAAAGAATGGTTCTTGCTTATGGGTTGGGCCAGTCTTTGTTTGTTCCTGCATATCCTGTAGGCAGGACACATTTTAGGTTGTAGGTTTTGTGGGTGTGTTGCTGTCCTTATCCCTCCACTGGGAGTCTGGCAGTGATTGATGTACCAGGAGAGAGATGATACTGGGAGGGGGAGCTCCCCCTTTTCAGGGAAGAAGGGTGGAAGGGAGGAGGAGCTGTGAGAGGGTAGTATGGGAGGAGAGGCGTTGATATTGGGATGTAAAGTGAATAAATAAATTAATTAAAATGATATTAGTTGGTTATTCATATTATGTTCAGATTTAGCTACTCAATTTAAAATTATATTCCTTGAGAATTTTGTAGAATGTGTTTTGATTATATTCATCCATACCCTATCTCTTCCCAGATTTACCCTCCTTCTCTACTTACCCAATGTTGGGTCCTCTTTTTCTCTCTTTAGGCTTATTAAGTCCAAGTTGTGCTGCCCAGAGTGTTGGGCCTGTGGCTTTACACTGGAGCTTGCTTGCCTTACTAAGGGCTCCGCTGTTAAAGAAAACTCACTCTCCATCTACAAGCAGTTGTCAATTACCAGTAATTCTCTGCTAGGGTGGGACTCTGTGCCCACCTCCCTTTCCACGCTGGGATTTGGTTTGGGTTGAGCTTGCAGAGTTCTTCATTAGGCTGTCATAATGGCTGTCAACTCATATGTCAGCTGTCCCACCGTGTCTGAAGCAGTCATCCACCAACTCTGGCTTCTACACTCTCTCTGCTCTCATTTCCAACGTGATCCCTGGAGCAGGTGTGGGATATAGATGTCCCATTTGGGGATGAATATTCTTCAGTCTCTAATTATTTACACATTGACCAGTTGTGAGATTCTGTGTTAATCATCGTGTATTGCAGGTAGAAGCTTTTTTGATGAAGATTGAGACATTCATTAATCTATGAGTATAACAGTAAGCCATTAGGAGTTCAATATTATGTCCATTAAACCGAGTTATGGTTTTAGGTTCCCCATCGTACCTAATTCCTAAATAGGCAGGTTCTTGGTCCTGTTAACAGTCCAAGGTATGGGTGTGATCTCACAGAGTTGGCTTTAGAGCCAGGCAGGAAGTGGTTGATGACTTCTATAATATTTGTGCCACCATTACACTAGAGGATGTATCTTATCAGACCAGCCATTATTGTAGCTTACAGGGGTTCACTGGTAGGTGATATTGATGGTTATTTTTCTCCTTAAGTAGAATGCACAGCACCTTCCATAATTATCAAAACTATCGAGGAGAGATGATGTTTTTGAGTGAGCAGCAGTTTGATTTCTTCATGTTCTGTAACCCAAGTATGTGGTAACGTTAGCAATGGCATCTTACCACTAAGTTCACTTTTAACACACAGGAACAATCAGAAGTACCTACTTTGGTTTGGACAACTACAGGAAACTAGAATGTTGTAAGGATCATTGATGAAAAGGAAGATCCTGAGACAGAATCCCAACCAGGTTCCATGGGGAAATGTGACTGATACGATACAGATGCTGGCTGAGTAGATTTGTATTTCATCAGTTAGCTTGATCTGTGAGAGAGAAGGATATTTTATGAAGGAAAATGATAGGATTTCTGCCCTCCTGCATCTGGGTCAGAGACTTAGCAGGGCCTTGCCTTTCCTTTCCTTTCCTTTCCTTTCCTTTCCTTTCCTTTCCTTTCCTTTCCTTTCCTTTCCTTTCCTTTCCTTTCCTTTCCTTTCCTTTCCTTTCCTTTCCTTTCCTTTCCTTTCCTTTCTTCTTGCTCCTTCATCCTTTTCTTTGATACCACCCATGTGTTAGTCACCATCTCTTTCTCTCCATCAGAACTCAACTGGCTTACAAGCTTCTCCAAAGAGCAAGCATTTTGAAATTTTCTGAATGTGATGGTTAACAGAATTTTAAAGGATGTTGAACTTTTTTTTTCAGGTGCTTCTCTGCCTTTCGGTATTCCTCAGTTGAGAATTCTTTGTTTAGCTCTGTACCCCATTTTTCAAATGTGGTTATTTGATTTTCTGGAGTCCAGCTTCTTGAGCTCTTTGTATATATTGGATATTAGTCCCCTATCAGATTTAGGATTGGTAAAATCCTTTTCCAATCTGTTGGTGGCTTTTTTGTCTTATTGACAGTGTCTTTTGCCTTACAGAAGCTTTGCAATTTCATGAGGTCCCATTTGTCAATTCTTTTTTAATTAATTAATTAATTAATTTATTATTAGATAATTTCTTCATTTACATTTCAAGTGTTATCCCATAAGTCCCCTATACCCTGCCCCCTACCCACCCACTCCCACTACTTGGCCCTGGCATTCCCCTGTACTGGGGCATATAAACATTGTTAGACCAAGGGCCTTTCTTCTCCAATAATGGCCAACTAGGCCATCTTCTAATACATATGCAGCTAGAGACATGAGTTCTGGGGGTTCTGATTAGTTCATATTGTTGTTCCATCTATAGGGTTGCAGACCCCTACAGCTCTTGGGTTCTCTCTCTAGCTCCTACATTGGGGACCCTGTGTACTGCCCTATAGATGATTGTGAGCATCCACTTCTGTATTTGTCAGGGACTGTCAAAGCCTCACAGGAGACAGCTATATCAGGGTTCTTTCAGCAATATCCTGCTGGCGTATGCAGTAGTGTCTGCATTTGGTGGCTGATTATGTGATGGACCACCCAGGTGGGGTACTCTCTGGATGCTCCATCCTTTCATTTTAGCTCCAAACTTTTTCTCTGCACCTCCTTCCATGTATATTTTAATCCCTATTCTAGGGAGGAATGAAGTATCCACGTGTTGATCTTACAGCACAAGCCGTTGCTGTTCTGTTTAGGAATTTTCCCCCTGTGCCCATATCTCCAAGGGTTTTCCCCACTTTCTGCTCTATAAATTTCAGTTTCTCTGGTTTTATGTGGAGGTCTTTGATCCACTTAGACCTGAGCTTTGTTCAAGGAGATAAGAATGGATCAATTCACATTCTTCTGCATGATAAGTGCCAGTTGTGCCAGCACCACTTATTGAAAATGCTGTCTTTTTTCCACTGGATAGTTTTAGCTCCTTTGTCAAAGACTAAATGACCATAGGTGTGTGGGTTCATTTCTGGGTCTTCAATTCTATTCCATTGACTTACCTGTCTGTTGTTGTGCCAGTGCCACGCAGGGTTTTTTTTTTTTTTTTTTTTTTTTTTTTTTTTTTTTTTTTTTTTTTTTTTTTTTTTTTTTTTTTTTTTTTTTTTTTTTTTTTTTTTTTTTTTTTAATCACAATTGCTCTGTAGTACAACTTGAGATCAGGCATGAAAAAATGTTCAACATCCTTAATCATCAGGGAAATGCAAATCAAAACAACCTTGAGATTACACCTCACTCCAGTCAGAATGGCTAAGATCAAAAACTCAGATGACAGCAGATGCTGGCGAAGATGTGGAGAAAGAGGAACACTCCTCCATTGCTGGTGGGATTGCAAGCTAGTACAACCACTCTGGAAATCAGTCTGGAGGTTCCTCAGAAAATTGGACATAGTACTACCAAAAGATCCAGCGATACCTCTACTGGGCATATACCCAGAAGATGTTCCAACTCGTAGTAAGAACACATGCTCCACTATGTTCATAGCAGCCTTATTTATAATAGCCAGAAGCTGGAAAGAACCCAGATGTCCCTCAACAGAGGAATGGATACAAAAAATGTGGTACATTTACACAATGGAGTACTACTCAGCTATTAAAAACAATGAATTTATGAAATTCTTGGGCAAATGGATGTATCTGGAGGAAATCATCCTTAGTGAGGTAACCCAATCACAAAAGAAGTCGCTTGATATGCATTCACTAATAAGTGGATATTAGTCCAGAAACTTAGAATACTCAAGATACAACTTGCAAACACAAGAAAATCAAGAATGAAACCAAAGTATGCATACTTCATTCCTTCTTAGAATAGAGAACAAAACACCCATGAAAGGAGTTACAGAGACAAAGTTTGGAGCTAAAACGAAAGGATGGACCATCCAGAGATTACCCCACCCGGGGATCCATCCCATAATCAGCCACCAAATCCAGACACTATTGCATATGCCAGCAAGATTTTGCTGAAAGGACCCTGATATAACTATCTCAAGTGAGGCTATGCCAGTACCTGGCAAACACAGATGGGGATGCTCACATTCATCTATAGAATGGAACACAGAGCTCCCAATGGAGGAGCTAGAGAAACTACCCAAGGAGTTGAGGGGGTCTACAACCCTTTAGGTGGAACAACAATATGAACTAAACAGTACCCCATAGCTCATGTCTCTAGATGCATATGTAACAGAAGATGGCCTAGTCGGCCATCACTGGGAAGAGAGGCCCCTTGGTCTTGCAAACTTTATATGCCCCAGTACAGGGGAATGCCAGGGCCAGGAAGTGGGAGTGGGCAGGTGGGGGATCAGGGCAGGGGGAGGGTATAGGGAACTTTCGGGATAGCATTTGAAATGTAAATAAAGAAAATATCTAATTAAAAAAAAAGAATTTTAAAATAAAGCATGTGGTTAAATTTTTAATGGTAAAGTTTTCATCCTATCTTTGACAGTTTACATTTATCCTTAGAGTTTCTTGATGTGGAAAATAGCTACAGTTTTTTTTTTAAACATAACTATCTGTCTTTGGCTGGATAGAACTCTATTTTCTCCAGCAGTCATTGGGTACATCTTTGCCTGAAACAGTTAGGGAATTCATAGGTAATCGTTATTACACTTAAACCTAGATGAAAGACAAAAATTCATTGCACATGTGAAGGTTCTGGACAGAGTCAGCTCAGTTTGGTGTGAGCTGTCATGGAGAGAAGAAAATTTGATTCTGCTCAGAGGATTTTGGTGCATAGCCACACAGGTCCGGATTTCTTTCAGGCAGTGAAAATCTTATATGTAAGCTAAGAAGGCGTATGTTTGTTCCTTGTTTTAAAGATGAAGTTGGGAAAAAACAAAACTAACATTTCCCAGTATTTCCATGAAGACATTTAAAAGAATACACAGTTTTTAGTTTGATTTGAAACAGGGTTGCATGGAGTCCAGGTTGGATTTGAACTGGCTTCGTAGCCAAGGATGATCTTGAACTCCTGTCTCCACTAACACATTCTGGCATCACAGGTGCATTTTGCTATGCCTGGCTGATAGGAGCTGTAGACTTTACACTTTCTAGTTCTAAAGGATGTTAGTATCTTAAGGATGGAACCATAGCATTCTCAGAGTCCTGAGTGGACAACCCTTCGGAATCTTTCCTTGAGTAAATCTAAACTTTTAGGATTCGGTGAAGGAATTGCTGCTTGTCAAAAACTGTCCTATATTTCCTCTTGACACAAGGCAGTCTGGGCTCAGAGGCAGTGCTCTTGTATTTTTGCTCTTGTATTTTTGACCTGGTCACAGTTGGATGCTAAGTTTCTGTGATAAAATGGAACTATTCTTACTTGTGGTTATAGGAATGTTACTTTATTTATGCACAGACTGCTTTATTTATCCTTTTCTTGAGTAGAAAGAGTCAGTCTTTAAGTTTCAGTTCGGTTTTACAGCAGTTACAGGAAATGGGTAGGTGAGCTTGAGAGTTTATCCCTGCTTAATCTCCACACTTGACGGTGAACTCGCCAGTGTGAAGGGACTCTGAGGACATTGGTATTCAAAATTGTGTGTGCATGTGCATGTGTGTTTGTGTGAGCTGTGCATATGTGGATGTTGGGTTCCTTGCTCTACCTTATTCTTTTGGCCAGAGTCTCTCCCTGACCCCAGGAGGAAGGCTGGTGATCCTCATGACCCTGCCCTCTCCCTCAGTACTAAGGTTACAGGCATGCATATGACCATGGCTAGCTTTTTATATGGGCAATGGTGGAGTGAATTCGGGTTCTCATACTTGAGTATCCAGCATTCTTACACACTGAACCCTCTCCTCGGCCCCTATATTCAGAATTTCTAGTGAGCAAATTTTAAAAAGCCATGAGTTTATCTGTTTGTTTTTTTTTTTTTTTTTTTGGTTTTTTGGTTTTTCAAGACAGGGTTTCTCTGTATAGCCCTGGCTGTCCTGGAACTCACTCTGTAGACCAGGCTGGCCTCAAACTCACAAATCTACCTGCCTCTGCCTCCCAAGTGCTGGGATTAAAGGTGTGCACCAACACTGCCCAGCATTTATCTGTTTCTTTTTTAAATACTAAGTATTAGTTTTTACTTATTTTTGTATTCTTTAGACGTCATACTGATAGAATCACACAAAAGGCACTCTGTTTTTCATCTTTTGTTCTGTGTTAGGTTTGGGCACTTCTATACATGACTCCTTATCACAATACTCTATTCATTTTAGGTGTGTACAGTCTGCTTTCTGCCATTGCTTTTATGGTCTATATCATATCCTGTTTTTATCTTCTGATGACTGTACATACACACTTCATCTGAGTTTAGAGGTAGGAATGGCTTTGACCTGTAACTGTCTGATTTTGTTCCATTTCTTAGAATCCCCTCAACTATTCTTAATTTTCTTATATTCCTCTGCATTATTTAATATTTGATAAGGTAAGAATTGTCAAGAAACTTATGATCCCAGATGTTTTTGTGCTATGGATTCTACCAGAAATAGGATAGACCTTCTGCACTGCCATAAACTTTCCAAATAGGTTTGCAGGTACTACTTATAGCTGCTGTCAGTAGAAAACATGCAGTTCTATAGGTAGCTATCTATGTACATCATGAAGTTCTTTAGTGTGCCTTGTACTTACAGAACATGATAAGAAGTTCAGTGGTACAAGGTAGTTTGGGTGATGACATGCTCAGAAAGTGGCAAAAATGAATGAATAGTAACTAGGAGATCATATTTCCTTTGTGATGCAACAGATTTCATTTGTAGTTTGGATGACTCAAAGTATTTGTTGTTATTTTACTAGAAGGTAAAATTGTCTGTCATTCCAGCTCTTTATGTGGTGAGGCTTTATAGCATCTGATTGGTTATATAGGCATGAAGATTTACGATAACAGTGCTCTACAGTGGGTTGATTTTTATTTACCTTTATTCTCTCTCTCTCTCTCTCTCTCTCTCTCTCTCTGTGTGTGTGTGTGTGTGTCACACACACACACACACGAGAGAGAGAGAGAGAGAGAGAGAGAGAGAGAGAGAGAGAGCGAGAGAGCGCCAATTTACTGGAGCTGAAGTTACATGTGGTTTTCAGTTGCCTAACATGGGAATTGAACTCAGATCCTCTGCAAGAGCAGCAGCAACTGCTCTTACTGCTGAGCCACCTCTCCAGCTCCTACACACTAGAGTTTAAAGATAATTTGTCTTTAAAATGGCAAATTTGTTGACAAATTTGACTTTTTACTAATAGGAATTTGTGGAGGGAGAATAGGATGTAAAATAGAAGTTGCTTCCTTGGCCACACCCATTCTTTACATTCTAGAGTCTAATGTTCTGGAAACTGTTCTGGAAGGACTCATGTGAAAAGTGGAGTTCCAAGCGGTAATCTGTCTTTCTGTCTGTGTTATCCTAATGCAGTATCATAGTCTTGATGGCTTAGGAGCTATCCCCTTTCCCAGTTTCCCCTCTGAAAATCCCCTATCCCCTCTCTCTGCTCCCAAACCCACCCACTCCTGCTTCCTAGCCCTGGCATTCCCCTATACTGGGCATAGAGCCTTCACAGGACCAAGGACCTATCCTCCCATTGATGACCAACTAGGCCATCCTCTGCTACATATGCAGCTAGAGCCATGAGTTCCACCATGTGTTTTCTTTGATTGGTGGTTTAGTCCCAGGGAACTCTGGAGGTACTGGTTAGTTCATATTGTTGTTCCTCCTGTGAGGCTGCAAACCCCATCAAACTCCTTGCAAACTCCTGTAAACTCCTTGGGTATTTTTTCTAGCTCCTTCATTGGGGACCCTGCGCTCCATCTAATGGATGACTGTGAGCATCCACTTCTGTATTTGTTAGGCACTGGCAGAGCCTCTCAGAAGACAGCTATATCAGGCTCCTGTCAGCAAGCTCTTGTTGGCATCCACAAGATGTCTGGTTTTGGTAGTTGTTTATGGGATAGAGCCCCAGGTGGGGCAGTCTCTGGATAATCATTTCTTCAGTCTCTGCTCTGAACTTTGTAACTCCTTCCATGGGTATTTTGTTCCACCTTCTAAGAAGGATCGAAGTATCCACACTTTGGTCTTCCTTCTTCTTGAGTTTCATGTGTTTTACAAATTGTATCTTGGATATTCTGAGCTTCTGAGCTAATATCTACTTATCAGTGAGTGCATATCATGTGTGTTCTTTTGTGATTGGGTTACCTCACTTAGGATGATATCCTCCAGATCCATCAATTTGTCTAAGAATTTCATAAATCCATTGTTTTTAATAGCTGCTTAGTATTCCATTGTGTAAATGTACCACATTTCCTGTTTCCATTCATCTGTTGATGGACATCTGGGTTCTTTCCAGCTTCTGGCTATTATAAATAAGGCTGCTATGTACATAGTGGAGCACATGTCCTTATTACATGTTGGAGCATCTTCTGGGTATATGCCCAGGAGTGGTATTGCTGGATCTTCCGGTAATACTATGTCCAATTTTCTGAGGGACTGCCAAACTGATTTCCAGAGTAGTTGTACCAGCTTTCAATCCCACTAAGAATGGAGGAGTGTTCCTCTTTCTTCATATCCTTGCCAGCATCTGCTGTCACCTGAATTTTTGATCTTAGCCATTCTGACTGGTGTGAGATGGAATCTCAGGGTGCAAATATCTATCTCCTATTTTAGGAGGCCAAGTCGAAGATAAGGATGCAGGCAGACAGTATCTGGCTACGGCCTGCTTTCTGATTCAGACATCGATAGCACTCCTTTTCTGTCTTTATGTGGTATATGGTTAGGGTGCAGTTTGCATGTTTTCCCTTGGTTCTGATTTATGTAGCCATTAATTCTATTCATGATTCCACATTCACGTAGTGTAACTACCAACTTAGGGGATGAGCAGTACAAATATGTATTTGAGGAGTTTAATATATCAAGGGGTTCAATATAAATTCTATACATATTCATGTCAAAGGAAAGTGCTGGAGATGATCAGGTAAGCCTTCCTGCACCCTGGGAATGGTTACTGGCTGAGAATTGGGTTAAATAATTCCAAGACAAAACAATCAACCCCTGAAAGGAGAACTTTATACTACATGAGTCTATTTACAGACAAATATAAATATTAGCCTGCTTACATAAAATATAATAATATACTATAAAAATAAAATATAAATATTATTTAGAAAGTCCAAGTACCTATAATAACAAGGGGTGGGGGATTGGTGCCTGCTGGAGACATGGGAGGATGGAAGAAGGACAGGACAAAGTGGCATAGAAGATTGTTGGTGAATGGTTGGAAGTGATGGAAATTTTCACCACCTTGTTTTTGAATGTTTCTCAGATCTATGTACCTGAGTAAATTCATCAGATTTACACTTTAATGTTGTCTCTTATTGCATATCAGTCACACCTCAATAAAGCCAACAAAATGTCATCAATATATCAATATAATTTTTGCTTGTTTATGTATGTATGTGTATTTGTGGGGATATGTGGAAGCCAGGCTTGATATTATATCTCTTCATCAATTATAGTTTTTGAGATGAGGTTTGTCATTGAACCCGGAGGTCATGATTTTGATAGGCTGACATGTCAGTGAGCTCTAGAGAGCCCCTAGTCTCTGCTCTCTTTCTCAGGTCCAAAGTTAGACATTGCAACCATGATCAACTTTTAATGGGTGCTGGGATCTAAAATGATATCCTTATGCCTGTATGGCAAGTACTTTGTCATCAGCCACCTCCCAAACTCCATCATTTTTTCTTAATAGTCTTAAAAATTAAGTTAGTACTGAGGGTTGGGAAATTTCTTTCTTATATGTGTTACAGGAACAAACCTTAAGATATTATTACATATTATTCCCTACAATGTAACTTTACTGGGAACTTGTGTAGATATAGCTCCACCTAAAGCTCTAGAGAATAGGAGTCAGGACACAGACGTCAGGGTGTGCTTAATTAATGTGTTGACATTTCTGTTAGTTTTTAACTTTGCTAAAAAATTGCCTTCAGGACCCCTTGTCTTTCTCCCTAGATAAAAAAAATACATATTTTTTTTTAAAGAAAAAGAAAACAAGACATTTATTTCTTCTGGGGGGGATTTTTATTTTGGCCTTAGATATATAAATACGTTTTGTGAGAGGTTGAATTGGGCCACTCACAAGGTGGTGTGTAGGGTTGCCCCGTGATCGGTTTGCTGGCTGGATTGAGGTCGGATGATGCAAGAACAAGTGCTTCCTTTTCTGAAGCGTTTTCACTTAAGAACTCACACAGATTAAGCAGCTAATTCATGGGTTTCATGGGCGTCATGAACATTGACACTCTTTTCAGAACAACCTACAGCTTATCCTGCAAGTCATATTTGTAAGGCATATGGGAGGGTGGCTTGAAACAGAATAATGAAGACAAGAAATAACCAATTAGATTAAGGTTATTCTGTTAATCAATATGGTAGTACGGGACTGCAGCAGTATTTTTAATTCTTATGCTTTGACTACCTGCTTACAGGACTTTGTGGATTTTAAAAGCCATACCCATATTATGATCTCTTTTTTTTCTTCAGATTCTTCCAGGATGATTAGGTAATTTCACCATAGAAGTTATATATTTGGAAAATTAAAAAATGAATTGTTTAACTGCTGTGGGATTACTGTCATAATTTTTACTTACAGTGTCTCCTTGGGTGCTTTTTGTAAAATAGGCCATGTCGCCTGAAGGATGACAGGTTCCATGTCCGAGAAGTGTAACCTTTTCTGCGTCTTTTAGAATTATTCTTGTGGTCATGCCTCGTGCATAGTGCTAGGATTTACCGTTTTAGACAAACATTCTTGTAGGTGGGTTCTGGGATTTTGTCATTCAGGGCCTTTTTAGAATTTAGAGGAGGAAATTGTCACATTAACCGCCCCCTCCCCGCCCCCCCAGGCTCCCTATACTCAGCAGGCTCTGGGTAAGGACTGAGAAGTGTGTTTTCTCTGTCTCTGTCTGTTTCTCCCCCCTGCGTACCCCCTCTTTTCCTCCCCACCCCCGTGTGTGTCTTCATGCTGACATGCACATTCAGAGGTCAGAGGATTAGCATCCACTGCTACGTTGTTTGAGCAAGGTCTCTGTTCACTGTTCTGTATTCCAGGTTACCTGGCCTGTGAGATTGTTAGAGTCTAGTGGTTATTCTGTCTTCTCCTTTCTTGTCATAGGAGAGCTTGAATTGTAAATGTGTGTTACTGTACCTGGCTTTACATGGGTTCTGGGGCTTTGAACGTAGGACTTGGTGCGTGTTCACTGAGTACATTACCCATTGATTCATCTTTTTAATCCTTAAAGAGTGTCTGTGAGGAAGGGGTGTAACGAGGTCGCAACATGGATGTGGAGTGAGTGATATGCATGAATTTGCCCAATGTGTCAGAGTTGGAAGGTGAGGCCATGGGAGAAGCTACACTGAGGGAGATCTGCAAGCCAGGAGTGAGAGTGCGGTGCCCACAGGGGACATGCATATGACTCCAGCTTTGTGGAATTCAGAAGGCATTGAAGGGTGTTATGGTGGAGAATAGTATAACTGAAGCATTGCTCCACATAATATTGAGGGCCATAGTGAGGGTGGATTGTACCAGAGGTAGAATCTAATTAAAATGTTTTATGATGGTATCTGTACAAAATCCAATATTAATTAAAAAGTTAATAAGGATTTTATGCTGCTTACATATCTGCCTATTTTATAAACCATGTACTTCAGATGTTGCATAGTAAAGTATAAATAAGGACCTTGGCTCTTCTCCCCAAACTTACAAGATACAGGGGAGGTAAGAACACACACTCTCTATGTGTATATGTATACATATATGTGAATATATGTACAGATAGATATATTGGACTATGTGTCCACGTCAATATAGATGCACACACACACATATACACAAATAATAAAGGAAATAATGCTGATCACTGTAAGAGGCATAAACTTGGTACTGGGAAATTCAGTAGGAAGAGGGATCCCTTTGACTGAAGGAGAGGAAAATATTTGTAATTGGGTTTTATTTCTATGTGCTTTAGTTTTTTAAAAAAGTATTTCTTCTCAGGAGGCAGAGGCAGGCAGATTTCTGAGTTCAAGGCCAGCCTGGTCTACAAAGTGAGTTCCAGGACAGCCAGGGCTACACAGGGAAACACAAAACAAAAACAAAACAAAACAAAACAAAACAAAACAAAAAGTATTTCTTCAAAAACTTACACAATTTCTGGGGCTGTGTCTCGTTGGTAGACAGTTGGTTGCTCAGTATTCACAGAGTCTAGGTTTGAGCCTCAGAATTACATAAAATATATGACTAAGATAAAGTTAAATCATTTTCTAGCCAACCACAAGGGCCACACGGGAGGCTTCTTTATCAAAAAGATGTAGCTTGGGGAACGGACACGAGTTGGAGAGAATTTTCTGAGAGAGCAGTGGATACTGTAGAGATACAAATGGAGGATCTGACTCGCTAGCCCTACAGCTAAGCAAATGCTCCCCCTGCCAAGGTGCCAGCAGTGGGCATGCTTGCCACCCTCCTGTGACAACCTGGTTGGCAGCTCTCGGGTATTTTGTGCGGTGGGGTTCATTATGAACGAGTTACCCGAGAAGAGTGGGTTGCCTATTATTTGCTCCAGCGTCGTTAGTGTGAGGCTTTGTTTATGCCCTGCCATGGGTAACAGTGAGCTGCATTTTCGCTAGTGTTTCAGCTACTAATTGATCCTTGGTTGGATCCACCCTGTATACCTGCGTCATCACACTTTGTATACGGATACCATTCAGTAAAGAGTTGGGCTGTGTTCCTGTTTCAGTGAGCCACTGGATCCTGAAGTTTTCATACACCACGTTCTAGGAAGAAAGTGTAACTGCTTCCTGTTTGGTGGAGACCAAAGGCAGCTCAGCCACTTCTGTACCTCTGAGATAAGAGCAGGCATGAAAGACGATCACTGATCACTGATCACTGATCACTGGGTGGTCCCAGCCAGTCTTTTCAAGTAACTTCCTATATTGTCACCTCACTTTTGAAAACCAACATCACTTTCCCTCTCTCACTGGCTTTAAAAAGACTTCCCTTTGTTACCTATTAAATCTTTACGTTTCTGACTTCTATCTCTACAACCTTGATTCTGTTTTTTGAACTTTTTGTCTCATTTTGAAGTCTCACTTGGGAATCAAACCAAACCATGGCGCATTGTGTTTTTTGTGATGATGGTTTGAATGTTAAGAGATTATTTTTACACACGTACGGCAATGAATGTGCTATAGATTCCTGTGTAAGCATGCTACTATTTGTATGTTTACATGCAAATATAGTAAAATGTGCTTGCAATATTTTATAGTATTTAGAGGAAATTATACAGCACGTATATGTTCTTCTCTGTCTCCCTACCCATTCATTAATCCCCCTGTGTGAGCACCTATTCATCTGCCCAAGATCTGAGTCCTTCAGGTTGGGGAAGTTATTTAGCCTTTCCTGGCCATCATGTCTCATCTTTAACACAGAAATGATAAATTTGTAGACCCTGCACTCTAGGATGTCTGATTTACCCAGAATTCTATAAGGCTTTCAAATTGTATTAAGAATAGACTAAAAGGTCAACTCTCAAAACTTATTTGCCACATGGAAGCTTCATTAAAATAGGCCCTTTAGAACCACACAATGGAGTTATTACAGAATCAATACATTTTATTCTCCTCTTTAATGAAATCACGTGCTTAAATTGCTGTGCGACTGTGTAAAACTTCCATAGTGAGTCTGATTCTTACAATAGTTACTTTAATAGTTACAATCAAACCAAACCATGGTACATTGTGATTTTTGTGATGGCTTGAATGTTAAGAGATTATTTTTACACATGTACGGCAATGAATGTTCTATATATTTCTGTGTAAGCATGCTACTATTTGTATGTTTACATGCAAATATAGTAAAATGTGCTTGCAATATTTTATAGTAAATATAAAATATAGTAAATAAAATATAAAAAATATCCTCTCTGTAAATACCCAACACTTCTCAACAGGATTTTCACCCATTGTGATAGGTGTAATATTTGTTCATAGGTTACTGAATATATTTCAGTTTGTTTTTTATTAAGTATAAATTTATTTTATATCTTAAAGATTGGTTTATTTATTTATTATTCATATGTGTGTTTTACCTGCATGTATGTCTGTGCACCGTTATGAATGTAGTGCCTGTGGAGGTCAGAAGGGGTCATCAGATCCTGTGGAACCAGAGTTATAGATATTTGTTAGCTGACATGTAGGTGCTGGTATTTGAACCTGAGTCCTCTGGAAGAGCCCTTAGTGCTCTTAATCGCTGAGCCATGTCTCCAGCTCTTAAGTGTAAGTTTATAAACAGTGACTTGCTTGTTACTGCTGTAAACAATGACTGAAGCACACATTGGAGGAGAACTTGAGTTATCTGCTCTATCCAGCTCATCACTACAGATATGCTGTTTGATGTGTGCTTCCATGTGTTTTTTTTTTTTAATGTCATTTGGCACATATTGCAATAGAGATGTATTTAAAAGTATACCTTAAAATATTTCATGTGTTTGCAATAAAAGTTTCGTTGCCTTTAAAAGCTCATGGAAATCATGTGCAACATTTTACTTTGTATAGTGGGACTTTTTGGACTTGCCAGTAGTTAAAAAATGACCCAGGAACTTATTAATTTTTATAAAAGCTTAGACTTTTAGCTTGGGCTACCTTGCAGCTAGCTCATCTAACTTAATCTTGTTATCCTAGCCCATGACCTGCCACATGGCTGGTTCTTACCTCAGTCCCAGTAAGTCTGACTACCATCACATAGCTGGTCAGTCCCTCCGTACTGATTCTTCTAAAGACCCTCACTCAGCCTGGAAGTCCTGCCTTCTCTTTCTTGTCTAGATATTGGCCATTGGATCTTTATTAAGACAATCAACTGGTGAGGGAGGGGGAGTGTTTATAAAATACTGAGGCAGGTGATAAGCCATAAGAATGACCATACCAAAATCCTGCCAGTACTCAGCTCTAAGCCAGTATAGCAATCAACTATTGAATATATAGAAACAACCTTCACACAGTGAACCCCAACAATGCTGTCTTTGCGGTTTATTTTCATGAAGTCTTTTCTTTATTACCTGCCTACTTTCCTTTCTTCCTTTCTCTGTCACTTTTTCTCCTTCTCCCTCCCTCCCTCCCTCCCTCCCTCCCTCCCTCCCTCCCTCCCTCCCTTCCTCAGGAGAAACACAGATGACTCTAGATTGAAGGCTGCATACCTCAGCGTAATGATTACACCTCTGGATAATGTGACCCTCCCCAACATTTGCATCTTGGTTTTGTTTCATTTGCTCCAACTTCCAATCACTGCCTTGCTCTTTGCTGTGACCTCACTTTTTCATTCCCTGTAACTTAGCTCTCCCCGATGGCCCTAGGTTCTTGTTTTGCAGGAGGATTTTATTCAACACTCTCAGAATGTTGCTTTCTTCGATTAGTGTACTAATTTCGTTCCCCGGTTTGTTCCCTCAGTGCCGGTTGAGACTGTGATTGATGGTACTTGTTAGCCTTCTAGGTCTTCCACACTGGTAGTTATAAAAAAGATACAGACTGAAGTCTTCCTGAAAGTTGGATTTTTATCTGGATTTATTTGCTAGGCAACAACTTGTGACATCTTTATGTAATTTCATGTATAGAACTCTTCTGGTGTGTTTTTTTTTAATCACTTGTATTACACACTTATTGATATCTTTATATACTAAAGTTTTTACTACATTCTTATATATATATTTCCTGATATTTTATACAGAGGAGGAACTCAGTAAATATTGGCTAGCTTGGCTTGAGTTTTCATATTTCCGTTATTAAAGGGTATTATTAGTCGGATACATTTTGAACCAGGGAGACATATACATTGTTCTTTAACTACTAGGTCCTTTGTAAAGAAAAACAAAACAAAACAAAACAAAACACTGAAGCTATGTAGATTTGCTTACAGTAGTTAAGGCTTTGTTGGTAAAAGTTGAATTCTCTCTCTGCTAGGCTGTACTCATTTAATATTACTTGAATTTATTATTTGAGCTTTTTTGTGAAGTACCTTTTTCAATGTGTTATTTGAAGTAATATTTTAAAAAATTACCTCATTTATAGCAGTGGATAGTGAATTATTAGCACCCAGTGTTATTCTGAAGAGTTATAGAAGTGATTGATACTGGCTGCTTGACTTGATGCTTGATGTCTTTCTGACCTTCTAGTCCAGGTCAGACGCTTCCTCCTCAGTGCCCCTGGGATTCCAGTTTGCCATGTTTCCCCCCACAGTTGTAGCTTCTCATAGGCCATAGACCATGAAGGCAGGAAGCCTTCCTACTTTTTCTTTTTGCCAATCCAATTCCAGGACTGAGGAAATGGACAACATATAGTGCAGTGGGTGCTCTTCAATGATGGATTGCATTGCATTTGATGCTCATTAAATATCAAAGACTTACTGCATTCCTGTGTATGCCAGGGACTGCGCCTCTGCATTTGCAATGAGAGAGCCCTTGCCCTTGGGAAGCTCCTCAACTGGAAAAATGTGTGGTGTAATTCTCCCTTGGTTAACATTTGTATACTGCTGGAAGGTTCTGGAAGCTTCTTCCATATTTAGGCCTCAAAGGGAAAGAAGAAAAGGGAAGAAAACCTAACTATGAAGAAGGATTGTTTTACCTGATTGAGGACAAAACTGAAGAATGTGATTTAAAGTCACCCTGGTTTACACTGGAGGGGACCTGCAGATTTCCATCCTCCAAGTGGTTCATCTGAGACATCTGTGGCCTCAGCTGTGTGGTGGTGTCAGCCATAGACACGCCAAGCTTGGCTTATGAGAAACTCAGCCTCCTAATTTAGGGGGCTTTTTTGATTCACTATAACCAGGTCACGTAAGATTAGGAAATGAGCTGACTGCTGATTGAGATTTAGCATGCCACCTAAGCTTTCTCAGCTGCCTCAGCTTCTATTTCTTTGTGAGGATTTTTATCACCATCAAATGTTTCTGTGGTGGTATTTTGCTAAGTCCTTTAGATCTATCTAGTCACAGTTTCAGCTTGTTAGATGATGTTTAAGGAGTGTTTCTCGGTGTGTGCAGCCCCTGTGGTCTGAAGAGTTTGTGCTTCTCTCCCCACTCGCTATTGAAGATGGTCCTGGTTGGGTCTCCAGGAACACCACTGCCCTTTCTGTGCTGGTGTCTAGTTCTGCTCTGCACTTCATCCACTTTCTGTCAGTTACATTTGGAAACACCCCGTTCCTTTACTTTTTAATGTCTCACCTACACACTTCGCCCACAGTCACTTGTGGTTCTTTGCCTCGCTGCTGCTCCTGTGAGCTCATCTTCTTGTCTTCGTTCCTGCTGAGACACTTCTCTGACAGAGCAAATACAAGGTCCCCCCTTCCCTTTCTCTCTTCACAGTGTCTAGCACTATGCACTGGCCCGTGTCCCTGCTAAGTCAGTGAGGAGCATTTGGCTGAAGTAACTTGAATTATAGAGGTTGTGTTTGGTTGTTGTATCTCAAATCCCTTGTGCTTCACAAGTTATAGAGTACTGTGGAGAAGAACAGCTGGAGGAGATGCGGTCCTTTCTTTTAGAGCAGAGACACTGGCCATTTGTGAGTAGGTGACAGGCTGCAGAACATTTTTATGCACGTGAGCTTTCTTCTCATGCTCAAGTCATGGGAGTAGACTGTTTAATTCCTTCCATGGTGATAGCATCAGGACACAAATAATTTACCTGTCAATCACATCTTTGGAGTTGGACCTAATGACATCTGATTACTACCGGAAGGACAGGAGTCACAGGAGCTACCAGGCTGTGAACTCTAATGGGCTGGCCTAATACCCAATAATGCATATTTCTCTCCACCCCCTCTGTTTGTGTCAAATGTCCACTGAATGGCTCTATGAGTATGCTTCTGTCTGGATCTGCTGGTGCAATTGCAAGTATCTCTCTCATCTGCTGAGATTTCATTCCCAGTCAGCTACTTTCCCTTACCTATCATCTCTCAGTCACTTTTATGAGGAGAATATAAAAAATTAGACATTTACGTTTATTATGTGAAAATAATCCAAAGCCCTAAACATCCTAAGAAGCCTAGATGTGGCATTGAAACATTTTAATGGTACTTCTTTTCATTCGGGCTGGAGGTTTCTGTGTATGGGTGGGTGAGTGTTACCAGAGTGGAGCTAGAGCTCTCAGACATCCTTGTTTTGAGAAAGGCAGATCCTTTTGTGTACATATATACCAGCATTGTTGAAATTTCATGGGATAGAGTCTTGGAAATATATGCAGTCTTCCGATTGAGTGAATTTTGTTCTGTTGGTGGCATAAATTGGGTTTTTATTTCAGGTTGGGAAAGCATTGCTTTAATTATCTGATCATAAATTAGAGCATGCAGATTTTGGTTTTGGTAAGCAGTGTGATTTCATTTCAGACTCTTAATTCTGTATACGCCCTGAACTCAGACATTTGAGGAGCATCAAACTGTGTGTTCAGACTTTGGCTGAGGGCTATTCGGTGTCAGGATTTTATATCTGTGACCTTCTCACGTTTCCCCAGGGAACATTAGCTTGTGGAAGCCTTCCTAAACATTTCCTTTGCTTTTGGTTTATACATTCGGCTGCCAAACCATTTTAAACATGATTAAAAATTTAAAGCATTAAAAATAGATTTAGACAATATACAGTATGGACTCAACAAAGACAGGATTGTGCTCGTGTTCTTGATGGGATGTAATCCAGTTATAGTTGTAAGAAAGCTGCGGGAGACCTGGGTGTATATGTTCCTGATATAGCTCCTGTTGTAGAAAAATAAAAATGAAATCAGTGACATAGATAGATGCTAAGTTTTAATCACCATTTGCCCTCCATGCTATTTCCTTGGGATGGTTTGAAGTCTGAGGTTATCTGAGCTTAGTCCCAAAGTAATAAAGCAACAGATAGATTTGTCTTTGAAAATATTAGTCTGTCTTTGGAATGGTTATCTCTGTGTAAAAAAGTGATTTTAGAATTCAACAGATGCTGGCGTGGATGTGGAGAAAGGGGAACACTCCTCCATTGTTGGTGGGACTGCAAGCTTGTTCAACCACTCTGGAAATCAGTCTGGCAGTTCCTCAGAAAATTGGACATAGTACTACCGGAAGATCCTGCAATACCTCTACTGGGCATATATCCAGAAGATGTTCCATCTGGTAATAAGGACACATGTTCCACTATGTTCATAGCAGCCTTATTCATAATAGCCAGAAGCTGGAAAGAACCCAGATGTCCTTCAACAGAGGAATGGATACAAAAAATTTGGTACATTTACACAATGGAGTACTACTCAGCTATTAAAAACAACGAATATATGAAATTCCTAGGCAAATGGATGGATCTGGAGGGCATCATCCTGAGTGAGGTAACCCAATCACAAAAGAAGTCACATAACTACATGAGTGACTATACACCTATAATCGGGTCTTTGGATCTGATGGGTTCTATGTTAAATGATTTGTGTACTTTGAGTTCTTCTTACTTCTAGTTTTACACCTGTGAAGCGGGGAAGGATCTTAATTCTTGTTTCGTGTGTAACTTCCTCAATGTCTCTAGTACACACTTCGACTTAGTTTTCCTACCTGCAACCAGTGCCTGCGGCTGCCAGGGATCCATCCCATAATCAGCCACCAAACATAGACACTATTGCATATGCCAGCAAGATAGAGCTGAAAGGGCCCTGATATAGCTGTCTCGTGGGAGACTATACCAGTGCCTGGCAAACACGGAAGTGGATGCTCACAGTCAGCTATTAGATGGAACACAGGCCTCCCAGGGAAGGAACTAGAGAAAGTACCCAAGGAGCTGAAGGGGTCTTCAACCCTATAGGTGGAAGAGTAACATGAACTAACTAGTACCCCCTGAGCTCATGTCTCTAGCTGCATATATAGAAGAAGATGGCCTAGTTGGCCATCATTGGGAAGAGAGGCCCCTTGGTCATGCAGACGTTATATGCCCTAGTACAGGGGAACGCCAGGGCCAAGATGTGGGAGTGGGTGGGTAAGGGAGCAGGGCGGGGATGGGGGAGGGTATAGGGAACTTTCTGGATAACACTTGAAATGTAAATGAAGAAAATATCTAATAAAAATTGGAAAAAAATGATTTTAGAATACGATAATTTCAGATATTTTTTCATATGTTGTAAAAATTGCCCAAAACTGTCACTCTTCATAGGACAGTTGTCCTCCTGACTTTGTTTATGATTCCCTTTAACTTCAAGGTTGTTTAGTGCCAGACAACCTGCTCTGCATTATTGATGCTTTGTGGTTCTCAAGGCTCTTTATTAAGAGCAGCGACATTTTTTAATGTAAACTAATATTGTTTGCAGTAAATTTGTTGTATTTGTGTTAAGATAAGATGATTGAAGACAGAAGAGTCCACAAGGCCTGTTCGATTGTCTATGTTAAGATTATAGATTTTCCAACAATTAGAGTCCGACACGTTTTAAATTAAAATATAAGACAAACTGTCACGGAGTGTCAACCTTCGAAGAGGAACAAAATATTACCTTCGACAAAGTAAGAGTGTGTCCGTCAGACAATTTTCGATTAAATGTAGACCTACTATTATCATAGCGGAAAATAAAAAGGGGTATCATCGGTAGAGACACCACCGATATTGCACCAATACGACCTTTTCTTTCTTAAAGTATAAGAAAGCCAATGTATTTTTAAATGACCTGATTTATGTATTATTCATTTATTTTAAATGTCTTGTGAGATTAAAAACGACTGAGGCAGTTTTCAAAGTAGGTGACATGCCGCGCTATAGTATATTTTGATTAATTTTGGTCATGGAAGTTCAGGGAGGCTCAGCAATTTAATTTTATTATGTTTTTTTTTTTCTACCTGAGTTAATTCCCCTTTCTTATGTTCAACTTTCTTCTCTTGTCTTCTTTCTTTCTTTCTTTCTTTCTTTCTTTCTTTCTTTCTTTCTTTCTTTCTTTCTTTCTTTCTTTCTTTCTTTCTTTCTCTTGAGTCAGGGTGACATATAGCCCAGCCTCTCCTTCAATGTGCTATCCTACTGCCTCAGCATGAGCACTGGACAGGATCATTGATATGTACCACCCTGCTGGACTCAACTAATTATTTCTTTGTAACATGCACACTCATGCACACACACACACACACACACACACACACACACACACACACTCACACACATCCACATAGACATACACACACACATTCACACACATCCACATAGACATAGACATACACACACACATTCACACACATCCACATAGACACACACACACACACACACACACACACACACACACACACACCAGAATATAAGGCTAGGGAGATAGCTAAGTCAGTAAGGTGATTCTTGCCATTTAAACACAAGGACCTGAGTTCTATTCCCAGAACACACAATAAAGATATACAAGGACAACCACCAAACATGATGGGGTAGCTTGCGCTAGAAAAATCACAGTGCTGAGGAGGTTGGGACAGGTAGATTTCTAGGACTTGCTGGCCAGCCCTATTTGAATTAGGGACTTGTAAGCCAGTGAGAGAGAGAGATCCATTCTCAAAAACTAAGGTGGGAGGTTGACCTCTGGCTTCCATAGCCACAGGCACACAAGTGCATCTCCATTCACATACATGTTCACCCATCAACATGCAAAATTAAAGAAGAACTATCATACAAATATGTATGCAGCTGTTTGTAATACTCTAAGTATAATACTCTAAGTAACTTTCATAATCTATAATTATTTGCATTTTCCACCTTTTTAAAATCTTAATTTTTTTAACTTAAAAGATTGTTTTACATAATGTGTTTTGATTATATTATTTCTCCTTTCTGACTTCTCCATCCTTCCCCTTGACCCTCAAGCCAACTTTGTGACTTGTTCATGAGCAGGAACTATCCCCTCATAAAAATCAAGAAAAACAGTAAAAAACAAAACTTCAAAAACCAGACAAGCACAAAAGGAAAAAGAATGAGGAAAACAATATCAAAATAAAACAAATGAATGGAGTTTTCTTTGTGTTGGCAGACTACTCCTGGGCAGAGGGCCTCCCTTAAAGTGTGGTCATACATCCATATGTACATACATACATACATACATACATATATACATACATACATACATATATACATACATACATACATACATACATACATACATACATACATACATTCTACACTTAGTAACACTCCAAGAAACCTGGAGAAAGCTGGTCTCCCTTTGCCAGGGTGCATCTGTTTCAAATAGCCTCTTGGTTATGGGAGGGATGTTCTCTTAGCTTTCCCTTCCCAGTGGTTGGATGCTGGATTTTGCCTGGCTTGAGCCTGTGCAGGTCTCTTGTGGTGTGTGCTCTTGCCTTCTCTGTGAGCTCATGTGTGCACCAGTCCTGCTGTGTCAGCGAGATGTTCTTTCCTTGCAGCTATCCACCACCTCTGTCTCTTACAGTCTTTCTGCCTCCTCTTCCTCATAGACCTCTGAGCCTCGAGGGGAGGGTGCTGATAAATACAGAGGCTGCTATGCCATGGGGCCCATACCTGACACAGCCAACAACCTGAGCCTAGATAGCTTATGGGCCCCAAGGGAATCTACTACTATTATTCTGCTGAAGGAGCAGAGCAGTAAATGACTCTGAGTGACATGTCACCTCACACAGGGAGCAAAACATCATTCAACCTTCATCACAGAAACTTCTTGAGTGGATGGTAATTACCATAGAGATCCACCATTGGACAGTGGGCAAGGGCAAGAGACTTTAGAGCATCAAACATGAAATGGCATGTCTTTAGCTTTTAAGATTTTTGCTTGTAATATTTCTATAAAAGGAAAGGAAAACTTGGAAAAGCTTCTGTGATAGCTGAGTATCTGGGCTACATCCTTACTCATTCCCACTGTGTTGCAGAAGGAAGGAGAGGATCGTTGCCAGGGTTAGGAGAGGAAGTCCCTCGGAATGGTTTTTCTGATGATGTAGCTCAGCTGAGCCGAGGGACGGCCCAAGTGAATTTCACATAGCCCACATTGTAACCTTTCAAAGCTGGAGTTTAAGCTTTTCAAACTTGGTTTATGGTACTTGCATTGCATAATTTGAGATTTACTGTGGTTGAGCATAATATATTGAATCCACCTTAACATTTTTCTGAATAAGGGCTACTATTGTGACTTCCATTTATTTTATTTCTGACCTTTCTCTTGCTGTCAGCTGTCACTAATACTGGCTTCTACTAGCAGTGGTTCTCAACCTTCCTAATGCTGTGACCCTTTAATAGAGTTCCTCATGTTGTGGTGATCTCCAACCATAAAGTTATTTCATTGCTACCTCATAACTATAACTTAGCTACTGCAATGAATTATAATGTAAACATCTGATATGCAACCCCTGTGAATGAATCATCTGTCCCCCAAAGGAGAACTATGGGCTGGTTGACAGTCACTGGCTTAGAGAAAGCAAGCAGTGTGTAGCATTGAATATGATTGGTTTGCTGGATTCTGAAGGGTGGTGGCAAAGCTTCTGTCACCCAGTGGAAGCCAGTGGTTGCCTTCCCTAGCATCTAGGAGAGGCTTTATGATTTTGTTCCTCTAAGTATTCTGCTAACAGTGACACCACTGACTAGCTCGATGACCTCAGGTGTTCCACTAACCTGTGTTTCCTCATCTCCAGAGATGATGATGGGTGCGCTATGATTGTGGAGTTGTGAGGATCGGAGGAAGAGTCTAACTATGTGCTTATGATATTGCCAGGACTTAATTGCTCAGTGTTTGATAGCAATAGTAACAATAATAATAGTGTGCTGTAATAACAGATTGGAGTCCAGAGCTGCTTGTCTTTTCTGAGTTTCATTGTTCAAACAACCCTTAACTGACTTGGAATGAGGTAATCAAAGATGGCTGGAGTGATATATGTGAATGTCAGTTCTGTACCTGTGTATACCAGCTATCCCCATTTTGCTGAAGTTACAGGGAAGTTCTTCCTTATAGTAAACACTACCGGAGTAGTGTAGTGAATATTATGAGGTTTGGGGATCACTGGTGCTTGTGTGCAATTTTTAGCCACGTTTTCTGACTCCTTTCTTATCAGTGATCACTCCTCCCTCCTCCTATTATGTCCCGGGAGTCTTCTGTCTTTTCCCTTTTAACATGGAAAACAGGAAACCAAGATTTGAAATGTTGTTAGAAAAGCATGCATAATTTATATTTACCAAAGACCTAGAGAGAGGATGAAGTGATGAGCTAAAGTTTAACTGTTGAACTTCCCCTTCTGTTGAACTTAAACTACCTCTCAGGTTTTAAAAAGTCAGAAAATACTAACAAGAAGAAAATGATCATTTGCAGTCACCCTTTAGAGATCATTGTCTCTCTTGGTAGCTAAAGTTGTAAAGGAAAAGAAAATTTTAAGAAGAGGGAGAATGGTATGGGGGAGGTGCTTGCCATCATTGCAACTCTTTCAGGGAGTCAAGAAGTCTGGAACCCCAGGGAGCTGTCACCACAGGGACTTTAGCTAGAAATATTGTGGGAGCAGTGACCTCTCCTGTCTTCACGTTACTAGCTATTATTGGGGGAGAGAATATGACTCCTTTCCAGTCTCTGCAGTCTACCTGTTGTGCCTTTACATTCAAGAGCTTAACATAGAAGCTTGCATTTGGCATTGGGTCTTATCAACTGCTTTAGTATAAGACACATATTTCTAGAGCTTGAGATATATGTGTATGTATGTATGTATGTATGTATGTATGTATGTATGTTTGTGAATATATGTGTGTGTGAGTGCATGTGTGAATATGTGTGTGTGTACACATGCATGTATATGTGTGTATGTGCATGTGATAGTGTGTGTATGCATGTGTATGTGTGTGTGCATGTGTGTGTGTGTGTGTGTGTGTGTGTGTGTGTGTGTGTGTGTGTGTGTGTGTATGTATGTATGTATGTTTTGTGCTATCTTTTTGAGTGGCATTTCAGAATTCCTTGTGGAGTTAATGACGGCTCAGTACTGAGTAACTTAAATTGTTTCTTTTTTTTTTTAATTTCATTCTATTTTTAATTTATTTTTTATACTCCATATTCCATTCCCCGCTCCTCAGTACACCCTCCACCCCACCTGACCTCTAAACTCCCTGGGGCCTCCAGTCCCTTGAGGGTTAGGCACATCATTTCTGAATGAACAGAGACCCAGAAGTCCTCTACTGTATATGTGTTGGGGGCCTCATATCAGCTGGTGTATGCTGTCTGTTTGGTAGTCCAGTGTTTGAAAGATCTTGGGAGTCCAGATTAATTGAGACTGCTCGTCTTCCTACAGGATTGCCCTTCTCCTCAGCTTCTTTCAGCCTTCCCTAATTCAACAACAGGGGCTAGCTGATTCTGTCCATTGGTTGGGTGCAAATATCTGCATCTGACTCTTTCAGCTGCTTGTTGGGTCTTTTGGAGGGCAGTCATGACAGGTCCCTTTTTTTGTGAGCACTCCATAGTCTCAGTAATAGTGTCAGGCCTTGGAACCTCCCTTTGAGCTGGATTCCACTTTTGACCTGTCACTGGACCTTCTTTTCTTCAGGCCCCTCTCCATTTCCATCCCTATAATTCTTTCAGACAGGAACAGTTATGGGTCAGAGTTGTGACTGTGGGATGGCAACCCCATCCATGACTTGATGTCCTGTCTTCCTGCTGGAGGTGGGCTCTCTAAGTTCCCTCTCCCTTCTGTTGGGCATTTCATCTAAGGTCCCTCCCTATGAGTCCTGGGAGTCTCTCACCTCCCAGGTCTCTGGTGCATTCTGGGAGGTCCCCCCAACCTCCTATTTCCTGAGATGGCCTGTTTCCATTCTTTCTGTTGACCCTCAGGGCTTCAGTCCTTTTCCCTCACCCAGTACCAGATCAGGTTCTCCTCTCCCCCTGATCCCTGCAGTCCACTTTCTCTTCCAGGTCCCTCCCTCCCTCCCCACTTGTGATTGCTTTCTTCTCTCTCCCAAGTGGGAATGAGGAATCCTCATTTGGGCACTGTTTCTAACTTTCTCTCACATACCAGTGGTAGTTGGAAAACCCTGGTTAAATCTTGTGTGTGAACTTAACATTTTTCCTCAGGTAAAATTCTACAAAGTACAATCCTGTTGCTGATGGCATGGTGCCATCAGTTTGACGTGAATTTTGTTTCTTCCCAGGTATATTTTTGCTTTCCAACATTTCTTAGCACAGGGATCTGGATACCAGAAAGCTATTCTGGAAACACTAGAATCTGGGGTGATTTTACCTTCTAGACCAGTGCTTCTCAACTGCTGGGTCATGACCCCGTTGTGGTTGCATGACAGATATACTACATATCAGGTATTTACATTATGATTCATAAGAGCAGTAAAATGAAGAAGCAATGAAATCATTTTATGCCTCGGTGTCACCAAACGTGAGGAACTGTATTAAGGGATCGCAGAATTAGGAAGGTTGTGAACCACTGCTAGACTCTTTTGTATTTGGAAGTTTTTTTCTCTGTCATGTGAGGCACTTGAACCATTGCGATCACTTCCTACTCTATGTAATTTTGTTATCAAGTTATGGATGGTTTTATACAAAATTTTGATCTCAAAATTATTTGACTTTTAGTACTCCATTTAACCCACATTTGGCTATAATTCTTTATGGTGGATTATGGATATATGAAGACTTGTTTTTGATGAAAAAGAATCTAACAAAAATTAAACTTTAACAAATACTGAATTGAGTGAGCCCCTGTCCTCACATATGTGACATTTGTGGCATCTAAGTAAAAATTGTTAACTTTCTGGGATTTTTTTTTTTTGTGATACTACACTTAAAACATTTTTTGGGGGGGGCTTTGATGTTTTCGTTATTCTGACATATTTTGTTCTTGGGGCTTAAGAGCTCTGCTATGGGTAGTTCAGGGACAGAAGTGGGAAGCATGACATGGTGGCTCAGAAAGAAGTGAAACAGGAGACTGCTATCAGGTTAGAGATTACATGCTGCAACTCTGGTGTGGTAGCCGCTTAAAGCAACAGGAAAACTCTAAAACCACACGTGGAGTCAGATTACAGTTTCAAACTTCAGCATCGTGTCTAAAGCTAGACGGTCTAGGGACAGTTGCTAAATTCTCTAAGCTTCAGTTCCATTCTCGGTAAAATGGATAGAACACTAACCGTCCTCGTGAAGTCACAGTGAATATATACTTGGACCCATGGTAAGCTACCAGAAGATGCTAAATACTTTTATATACTTTTAAAATGCTTTCATTTATTTATTACATTTAATACAAATTTCTTGTGTAGTACTGGTGATTTAGCACAGGGCCTTGATCATATTGGGTAAGCACTCCACCACTGTGCCATGTCCTCGAAGCGGATGGAATTTTTATTCATTCTGGTACCCGCTGTATTGAATTGGGGATGTTCTGTGTCTTACACCCAAAATACAAGGAAGCCCATCAGGGATGGCTGGAGGCTCTTCCTCTTGAGTAGGTGGAATGACTGTGAGTCCTTCTTGTTGATGTGATATTGATGCTTTTTTATGAGAGACTTTCAGTTAAAGTCGGAATTCATAAAGGTGTTTGACAGGCACTATGTATTATGAGGAGTGAGCACCAAGTACTTTCTAGCTTTTGATTATTTTGGTTCCTTGAGAACTTTATTGTGTTTATGTCTCATTTTTTTTGGTTGAATGATACAGCCCTGAACCCGTGTGTGGCAAGGGCACTGACACCAACATGACTAGCTATTTTCTGATTTAAGTGCTAGAAACAAACACGGAATGTTGAAGCTACCGAGGTAAGACATTTTTGAAGAAGGGAAGAAAACACATGATGATACTATTTAAGAATATTAAAGCTTAATCGCCATGTAGAGATTAAGTCCTTCATCCTTGAACTTAAATATTATTTTCTTAATTTATCTTGAAATTGGGAAACTTCACAAATGATGATTATACTTGATGCTAAAGGAAATCGCAGGTCTTTCAGGCAGTGCTTTTTCTAGATAGCATTAATCAGAAAATACACGTCAGTTTTAGATATGCCTTTCTGAAAGCTCAGGCACTCTTGATAACCTCTTTAGTGTTGGGCCTGGGCCGCATGCTTGCTTAGGGAGTGAAGCCTCTGATTTCCACTGTGGTTCTTTGAGAGATGTCAGATTGCGTGAAAGTAGCATCCGGCAGGACGTTTGGATGTTTGTAATTTAAGTTCTAGTTTTCATGTTGGTTACAGGAGCCCCTGCCACAGTAGTGACTGAAGCTTTCCTCAAGAATTTAATGAGGAGTGTGCAGTTCCACAGACATTAGTTACTTTACCATACATTTGGGCATGCCTGCCCTCCCTCCTTCCCTCCTTCCCTTCCTACTTCTCTCCTTCCTTCCATTTCTGTGTTTTTGTTTTGTTTTGTTTTTTATTATTTTTTATTTTTTATTTATTTTATTTATTTATTTATTTTGAGACATGGTTTCTCTGTGTAGCCCTGGCTGTCCTGGAACTCACTCTGTAGACCAGGCTGGCCTTGAACTCAGAAATCCGCTTGCTTCTGCCTCCCAAGTGCTGGAATTAAAGACGTGTGCCACCGCTGCCTGGTCTTCCTTCCATTTCTTTCAGTGTTCTCTCCCCATTTTCTTCCTGTTGGGATCACTAAGAATCAGACAAGCAATGTTCGTCGTGGATCTCCCTTCCTGTGTTCTCTCCATAAGGGGCAGACCCCAGGATGCCATCACAAGCTTAAGCACCCGTCCTTCACTGCAGCTTTGGGCCACAATTACTACTTTCTATCTTTTTGATACACTAGAGTTTCTAGAAAATTTCCTGCCTGGCCTTTTTCTGAGTAGTGGGGGTGGTTGTCCGCAGGCACACTGACATTGCATCCTTGGTGATAAGGAAATGATTGGCTTTCCAAGCCAGGAGATGTTATCTCCAGTATGACCAGCCCTCTGATGACCTCAACATACCGCAGGGATCCAGGTCTCTTGACCTTATTTAATAGATGCTCTACTTGTATATCAGGAAATCATACATACCTTTTGTCCAACATCTGCTGGAGAATTCCCCTTTGACTTTAAATTTGTTTTTTTTTTTTTTTTTTTTTTTTAAATGACCTACATCTTTAATATTCCTTTACCAGACCATACCAAGTTCCCTTGGTATTTTTTTAATTTTAATTTTTTTATTAATTAATTTTTCTTTACACCCCAATATCAGCTCCTCTCCTCCCACTACCCCCTCACACAGATCCTCCCCCAAATTCTCCCTCTCCTTCTCCTCTGAAAAGGGAGAGCCATAGGTCATGTCCTGTTCCAGTCTCAGTCCCCCCACCTGTCCTAGACCCTGTGTCATGTCGCCCATCCTGTGCTACCCCTCCCCCACGAACCAGGCCAGACAAAGCAGCCCAGCTAGAGGAATGGTATCCACAGGTAGGCAACAGATTCAGGGACCGTCCCCACTTTAGTTATTGGGGGACCCACATGAAGACCAAGCTGCATTTCTGCTTCACATGTACAGGGGGCCTAGATCCCACCCGTGCTCACTTTTTGGATGGTGGTTCAGTCTCTGGGAGCCTCCAGAGTCTAGGTTAGTTGACTCCGTTAGTCTTTTTCTGGAGTCTCTGTCCTCTTCAGGTCTCTTCCTCTTTCCAAGTCTTCCATAAGATTCCCTGAGCTCTATTTAATGTTTGATTGGGGGGTGAGGGCGGTGTCTCTGTATCTTTTTGCATAGAATGCTAGGCGGAGCCTCTCCTACGACAGTTATGCTAGTATCCTGTCTGCAAGCATAACAGAGTATTATTAATAGTGTCAAGGATTGGTGCTTGGCCATGGCATGGCTCTCAATTTTGGCCAGTCATTGGTTGGCCGTTCCTTCTTCCTCTGCTCTTTGTCCTTGCACATCTTGTAGGCAGGACACATTTTGGGTTGAAGGTTTGTGGGTTGGTTTCTGTCCTTATTCCTCCTCTGGGTGTCCTGTAGGAAGTGACTGCCCCAGGATCCATATTTCCCACTGCTAGGAGTCTCAGAAGAGGAAATACAATAAATGTTGAAGGTGGATGGAGGGACAAAACTGGAAAAACTTGGGAGATAGAGGAGAGGGGGTAGGGGTGGCTGATCAGGTGTCGGGAGAGCAGAGAAGAGAGGCCGGAGATCCCCAGTGGGAGTGTGCCAGAGATACAGGCAGGGCAACCTGCTATGGGGGTGACTCTTGCTGAGACGTCCCCTTTTAAAGGAAACGTCTTTAATTGATGAAGAAAATTAAAGATTTTATAACTTAACAATATGGCAGTAAAACAAAAGTATCTGGAATGACACATGAATGATTAAATTATTTCATAAAAATCAATAGAATTGAACCAACTGAAAAATTGATGTGCTCCATCAGTCTGCCCTTTGAAATATTTTCCATTTCATTGTTCTCAGTGGACCGTCATGTAGGTGTCCACGTAAACTTTCATTGATACAAAGCATTACAAGGATTTTATTTAACACGAGAGTCCTTTAGCAGCAACTTCAAGGGAGCACTGGTGGGTACACAATGTGGGGCACTTGTTTGAAGCATCTTAGTTCCACTGTCTGAGTCTCGTTGTGGATGTATCCAGGGTATGTACCTAGAAAGAAAAAGAATACATGTGTAGTAGTCTAAGGTCAGGCATTAACTAAGAGTAAAGAGGAACATAGGTGCTCATTAGCTTTTGTCAGCTGTGTGGTTTTTTTTTTTTTTCTGCCAATATAACAAGGGTCATGGGGAAGAGAAATGCCTCTATCAGACTGACCTGCAGGTAACTCTGTGGAACATATCCCAAGCTCATGATTGATATGGCAAGGCCCAGCCTACTGTCGGGAGTGCTACCCCTTCGTAGAGATCCTGGATTGTATAAGAAAGCAGGCTGAGCAAGCAAGCCCTGGGATGTGGTAGGGAGGAGACATTAAACATCATTTCTCCCTGGCTTCTGCTTCAGTTCCTGCCTTTAGGTTCCTGCTTGGAGTTGCTGCCCTGAATTCCTGCAGTGATAGACTATGATCTGGCATATATAAACCAAATAAACATTTCCTCTTCAAGTTGGCTTTAGTTATGATATTTATCAAAGCAAGAGAAGAAAATTAGAACAGTGTATGCTCATTAAAATTTTTAAGTAGTTGAAAATACAGTATCTCGAATAAAGGGAAGATGTCATTTGTAATGTATAGAGGGCTTGTGTGGTTAGTGCTTATTTGGTGACCTTGAATGAAGAGAAGTCCACAGCGTTTAATCAGCCTGCTTTTGGTATACCAGAAAAAGGAAGGGCATGTATAGAGAATTCTGGAACAGGTCTTGTTAAAGTTTACCTGTAACAGAGAAAATAGAAGAACTACCAATCAGAAAAGTAGAAGAATGTAAGTCAGGCATCTTCAATAAGAAATATTTCTTATTTTGAAGTGTCAGGGATTTGAAATATTTGCATAGACTTTAGCAGTTGAGCATACCAAATCCGGAAGTCCAGAATCAGAAAGTTTGCTTAAAATGCTCTGAATGTGGGAACATTTCTGATTTTGGATTAGGGATGCATTTCTAGAGTCACTTGAGACAGCTGGTAAAGAGTCACATTGGACATAACTAGGAGCAGGGGGTCAATATTGATGCCAAGGTCATTGAGGAGGACAGTGGGCCAAACTGACTTAGATAAGCACAGGTACTGGTTCTGAGCCCTGGGGGCTTAGCTTTGCTCGTGCTTGTTTTGAGATGGGTGGGAATGCTAAGACTGACCTTTCTGCTAGGCAGATGGAGTTACTGAGCAAATGTAAAGGGATTCACTTTGTCCCCTGTAGCTGATGTCAGGAGATGGTGCCTCAGGTCCTATAAGGAGTACCTTGGGAGTATTAGTTGCCACACCACCTTGAGAGAATGGTGTTGTCATTTTATCTGCTGTTAGAGAGATTGTCTATATTAGTTAGGGTTTTACTGCTGTGAACAGACACCATGACCAAGGCAAGTCTTATGAAAAAACAACATTTAATTGGGGCTGGCTTACAGGTTCAGAGGTTCAGTCCATTACCATCAAGGAGGGAGCATGGCAGCATCCAGGCAGGCATGGCACAGGAGGAGCTGAGAGTTCTATGTCTTCATCCAAAGGCTGCTAGTGGAAGACTGACTTCCAGGCAATTAGGGTGAGGGTCTTATGCACACACCCACTCCAACCAGGTCACATCTCTTCCAACAAGGCCACACCTCCAAATGGTGCCATCTACGGCTGAGCGGCAGTCCTATGTGCGCCTTTGCTTCAGAGTCCTGACGGTTACCTGTATTCCACTGTGCTTCTAACCTAGGATGGCACAGTGGGGGAGTGGCTGGAGAGTTTGTGGGGAGTAACACAATCCCGGCAGATATTCCCTAGCATTTTTGACTTCAAAATCGTTTGGTCCACTTTGGTTAAACTTGTGACACCTGCAGGCATTTCCTCCCACCCCAGTCCTCTTTTGAGATGCTGTCATTTTGACTGCCCTTCTAACTGCTCAGATGTGTTTTTTATCCCCAGAAACTTTCATGCTCCTCTTTTCCTCCCAATAACATGTTCCCGTGATCTTGACTTTGATGTTTGTCCCCTTCCTGTGTATCACCTAATTGGAGAGAAGGGTGGAAACCCACCTCAAGCTCTGCCAGGACAGCTAGAGCTGCTTCACACTGTCAGATGATGATTAACGAGAATAAGAATAGATATAAGAATATAAGAATAATGAGAAATAATGAGAATTTTATCTTTGCCTTTTTACTCTGACCAAAGCCAAGCTTAACAACCCAGCCATGTTAGCCATTGAGACCCATTCTATAGTAGAGCAACACTGGATCCATGGCTAGGAAATTTATGTTATTTATTTGGTTTGGCAAACATGTTATGAATGCATATGAGCAAATTGTCTTCTTACAATTATGCCATTTGAATTTTTAAATTTCACTGGCTTCTGACCTAGTCTTTGGATTCATGACTATAGCATGCGATGTGCAGCCTCATGACAGGTAGCCTGCTAGCAAAACTCTATATGCTTTGTAACCTATTGAATTTAATAATAGTTGCTTTCATGATCATGGCTACACTACTGAAGAAAAAGACCCTCTTTTTCCCAGCCACCATTAACTGCTGTTGGCTACTCAGAGAGGGGTGGGGGACATCATGAGTAGTCACCTACCATGATGGAAAGTTGACAGGCAATATGCAGCTCTGTATGCTCATGAATACAATAGCCATGCCATGCCCATAGGTCCATGTTTCTTCTGCCATCCTCTTTCCGGCTTTTACATTCATTCTGCTCCCTCTTCTGTGATGTTTCTTAAACCTTGGAGGAAGAGGTATCGTCTTGTTCAGGGCTGAGTAGGAAAGAATCTCTTATTGTCAGCTCTGACCAAATAGGGTCTCTCTGAATTAACTATCACCTACAACTAAGAGGCATCTCAGGCTAAGGCTGAAAGCAGCATTATGGGTTTACACATAAATACAGATGACAGTTTGACACCCTGTCCATTTAGCCAATGTTAGTGCATCACCTACTAGAGCCTGTGACCAGGTCTAGTTCACAGTACAAGGTATGAGTTCCTTTCTGTGGAGCTTGCAAATCAGAAAGTATTTGGTGACGTCCCTCCCAATGGCATTCATCCCCCTGTAGCATCAGTGAGCCTGTTTTGTCTAGCAGGTTGGCATTGTTGCCCACAGGATTCGAAGCTGGGAAGGCGCCTAATGATGTTTCTTTCTCAGCATCCTGTACATCCTTGTCGCTCCATGAAAGCTTGTCAGTAGAGGGACTCTCCCAGCTTAGTCCTCTAGGTCTTGCAACCAAAGAGTGTAAGAAACATCAGCGTAGGGTCTTACCATTACTAGGTCTGATGGGAAACTAAGAACAATGGCAATAATTGGTATTGTTTGGGGGTGAGGGGCTATGGGACATCCTTGACCTCAGGTCATAGTGGGAGATATTTCATACCTAACACTGAAAGTCAGGTCATAGTGGGAGATATTTCATACCTAACACTGAAAGTTTTGTTTAACAACTCATGGCTTTGGGGACAAATGTTTTCTTGAAGGTTTAAACATGTAAGACCTTACGAGTATTCTAAAATGCACCTAATGCAAGAGAAAATAATAATCACAAATCTGCGTGCAGTTTTTAATTATAAAGAAATTTCAAAAAAAAAAGAAGTTTCGACTAGAAATCTCTTACGTTGTATTACTAGCAGTGCTTCTGTATGTGGCCATAGAGGATAGAAAAGGTGTGTTACAGAAAATGGAAAGGTTGTTCATCCCAGATGTGAAATAAACATCACCTAATTGCAGGTATCATATTTAGAAAAATGACACAGGGTGAAAGATGAGCAAAGTTGATGTAAGAATGAGAAAAAAAAATATGGTAACAATTATATCTCTCTGTATCACACGGATAACATCAAATGCTACTGAACATTCAGTTACCAGTTGCCCTTTAGACATACTGGGAGCATCGCAGAAGAGCAGATCAAATTTTTACTTGACCCCTGGTCTGGCCTCCAGTCCTCTAGAGATCTTCAAGCTTTGGTGGTTCTTGGAGCATTTCTGTCTCTGCCTTACCTATTCTGTTTCACTGGTGATGAACAACTGTATGTGCACCTTTGAACAGTGTCGCCCTTGTCTGCGTTTCCACACCAAGGGTTCCGAAATTCCTTGTACATCATAGCAGCTTCTAATGTCCAACTTAAGAAAAATATGTCTCCCAAAGGAATGCAGTGAGCTTCTACTGGAACTTCGTGGCGATTCCTGCTGGCAGACAGTGTGCTATCTGACAGAGGTTGAATATTCTTGCGGTGCCTTTGGAAATACCAAATAGCCTTGCACTGTCCCCATGACATTGTTGTGGCGCTCTAGGGTGTTATGGTGCATATTTTTAGAATCATAGATCAAAGATCATAACTAGTAGGTAATGGGGTGTGTGTGGAGAATTACTTGTCTCCTATGAAATTGTCATCTACAGTGTCTGGGACACAGCAGGTGCCCAGCTGGTTCTAATGATTTTTCTCTGGTCTGGCTGCCAGCTTTTCTATTCACATTTTCCTAGGGTTGTTTGGCCTCTTAAACATTTATAGCCTAATATTCTTTATTCACGGGGCATCACATCTTGTCAATGTTTGATTTAAGTTTGTAAGAGGGTAACACAGTTATTGACTGTGAATTTCTGGCATAAGGCAGATGTGTTATTTGAAAGCTTTATTTACATAAAACAATGGGGCAAAGATAGGCATGTATTAACAATGTAAGTGAGGAAAGAACTTGTGGGCTCTCTTTTCCTGGGAGCTTAATTGCACCACAGCATTGCCAGGAAGAGTTCTGTGTAAGATGTGAGTCTGGGTCAGGTATCAGAGATTGCAAAGTCACTATTATGAGGTTGTAACTTGATGCTGAAGCCGTACCTGCTGCAGGCCATGATGTCATGACATGTAATGATGAAGATAGCTATTTCAGAAGGCCATTTGCAGGAAATGAAGGGAAATACAGTGTCAACCGCACTACTTATTTTAGCATTGTTCTGCTTGTGGTTTAGAGGCAAGGAGCTTCTCTGCATCAGCCTCTTCTCATGGGTTAGGGACTTATCTTGACACCAGCCCACTGGTGGGACTGGTACAGTGTGTTCCACTCACAGCGTAGGCTTTATAAGGTATAGCACTTCATTTTTAATTCAGAAGAAAAAAATCTCCCCTCTATCTGTTAAACGTAAAAAAAAAAAAAAAAATTGAAAGGTAGGACATTGATAGCTTTCAACCATTGCTGCTGACATTCCAGAACGGACAGACAGCATCACATATGTATGCTGTGGTAGGTATGTGCTGTTGTCTAGTGTACTTGTAAATATACTATATTAGGTTTTCACTTCACATAGCCTGTTAGTTTCCAGTGGATTACCTAAATGTTATTACCTGTCACAAAGGGATCTTTATTCATGTCTAATTGTTTCAAATTATTAAAATATCCCCATCAATTTTACTTTGCAATGATTCCAGCATAGATTTGAGTTTCTAGAAATTTGCAGGAAGCAGAAGTGATTTTAGTTAGGTGCTGGCTGATCATAAGAAGTATTCTGCAAGTAGTCTGTGCCATTGCTTGTTTAGAGGGAAAGTCTAGTCAAAAGACCCAAGGAGAGTCTTGACAAGGTCAAGTGTCAGAAAACCGAGATCAAACCAGTCATGACACAGACAAAAGCCAGACTGTGTTAATTGTACATCTGCTCTGGGAAAACCCAAAGCAGCCAAATGAGACTTTTGATCTGTCTTCTGATCATATTTTTACCAGTTGTTAGCTTGACTTTAGGCAAGTTACTTCACCTTTCCAACTATTTATAGCTCACCTAGCACATGGACGCAATGTCTATTTCATAAGATCCGAAGGGATCATGAAGAAACACTAAAAGAATCCTATTCAACCTCCGTACCTCATATTGCTTCAGAAAGGCCTACGATTGAACTCTCTCTCTCCAGGGTTTAATTGTGGTTGCCTGCTTCTTGCACCTTACAGGAATGTTTGTTACTGTGCCTTGATAACCACGAGCACACACGGTAATGGCATTTATCAAAATGTATTGGGATAATTTCTCATCTCTCTCCTGCAGTGTGATGTAAGGTCATTGAACACAGTGGGCCATGCTATTCATTACCTTGCACAGAACTGGGAAGGCTCTGGAAAATGATGCTTAGTGAATGAGTCCACTGGATGGATGGCTGATACTGTCTGCTGTCCCAGCTTGCCTTAGGCTCTTTGTATTAATGTGTGTATATGACTATACTTTTGGTACTCTGTCAAAAGCTTTTATGTGCTGGGTAAAATAAGATGCCATCAGGATTCATATGTAGAAGACAGTATCTCAGACAAACAGGTAATCTAGGAAGCTTTCTAAACCCTCTTTTTAGAGAGAACAGCGATTTCATTCTGCGTGCTCTTAACTTAAAGTCATGAGCATGCTTTCATCATCTCCATCAGATCCTTGAACTCATATTTGTGGACCTAATTCCTTTAGTGTATGGTAGGTTCCTTAAGAGAAGGTGCTGCATCTACTTTATCTCTTTCTTGGAGACTTAGAGAGTGTTGACAGAGAGCCAGCACCCCTTCTTTCCTTAGGCTGAAATGTAGACCTGTTGATATGTTTTGAGAAGAAGTATTTTTCAAGTATTTAAAACACATTTTAAAATTGAATTCCTGCTCCTCCCCAATTCCTTCTCTTTATATTCTCCACTCCTGACATCATGTATTGCTATATTTTCCACTGAGTTCATTTTGTGCTGTCTATATACAAATAGGTGTGGATACCTCCAATGGAGCATGATCTGCCTATGAGGGAGCACACTCCTAAATAAAACTAACTCTTCCTTCCCTAATAGCCATCAGCTGTCTATAGCTTCTCAGCTAGGGATGGGGACAGAGGCACCCCTCCCCCAAATGCAGGAATGTTGACTGGCTCGATCTTGTGCAGGTCTTGTGCAAACAGCCACAAGTCTGTGAGTTCATGATTCCCAGATGGTCATGTTACAAAGATAACATTTTGCCCAGGTCATCCTTGACCTCTAGCTCTTTTATATTCATATACAATGTAAACTGTCTTACATGAACATTGCTTTACTTTGTTAGAGTCATCTTTATGGTAATAATGTGAACATATACTAAGGCACAAGAGACTTATGAAAAGCTCCTTGTTTACATGGCTGGTGCATGGGCCTGGCCATGCTTCACTGGGCTACTGGCCATTGTAGAAACTAACTCCCTTCATGGAGTTGCTGACAGATACTTTTCATGTTATTTTTTTCCCCAACTAATGGTTTCTTGGAGCTAATGCTTTGGGAGGGCACTTGGACAGTGGAAGGGAGAGAGGGGGTTAGATCCATACCAAGTAGTTGAAACCACCTTTAATATGAAAACAAACATAGCTATCTAATGGGCTAGAAAGAAAAATTGACATATGACAAAGAAATTGTGATGCTTCCTCTAATCTCAGCACTTGGGAGAATCAAGAGGTCAAGAATAAAATGGGTGATAGCAAGTTTGAGCCAGTCTGGACTACATGAAATCCTGTCTAAAAAATACCAGGAAAGATAGAAAGTTTAGATGCATAGTAGACAGGACATCTTCAGACAGCTAGGACACACAAATGTGATTTGTTTGGGTTCTTTCTTTAGGAGTGCTTTGAGAATATATATATATACACTGCATATTACATAATATACAATATATAATATGATATATATATAATCTAATGTGATATCTGATATCTGTCATATAATATATAATATATATGATAAATCAACCTAACTGAAGAAGACAGACAGAAACTTCAGATGCCTTTCAGTCTCCCTTTCTTAGATTACAGGCTAAATGTTGTAGTATTTGGCATGCACCACTACAACAATTCAGAAATTATTAAGAAAACATCCATTACAGAGTCACATCATCAGATCATCTGTGTCTGCCTCTGTCTTCTTTTATGTCTGCCAAGATTTAGGAATCACTTTGGCTTTTCCAAGCTCGTAATCACAAAGTTTCATGTGTTAAGAGATGTGTGTCACCCCATTATGGCGAGATTTTAGGGTACTTGAGGTTTCTCAGAGTTATTCTGGAACTCTCTGCAGCCAGGGAGAAATGACAGTAGAGGAGGACATTTTTAGCATTTAATAATCTGCTGCTGTTTTAAATGTCCAGTTTTCCCTCTGTCTACCTTTCCTTCTTTAAGGAGAGGAATTTCATTTTTATTTTGTTTTCGAGTTCATTCTATGTAGTGAGACTTCCACTGGCTAAGAGTTTTGCTCAGAGCAGTACCTTCCTGAAAGTTTGCTTCCATTAGCATTTAATTGCTGCTAGGCATTTGTTAATTGTGACTCTACCTGCCTGAAATATTAAGTTTTATTTCTAGATGTTTATGTGTGAGAAATGCTTTGGGCATTTGTAAGTGTCTTCAAGGGGGGGACAGTGGCAGGCACAGAAGTGTAGCAGCACCAGTCAGCACATCATGTGTACCCCAGATGGCGTATGGGAATTACTTAGCTTTGCCTCTGTGATATATTCTTTATGGAATCAGTATGTTCATGGAATACCATGGCGTGTTGTTTTTATGTAGTATTTATTTCATGTAGGATTTGTTTTAATTACTCTGTGACCTTATGGGTGTATTAGAGCTATAGCAGCTTAATTAGGAAAAAAGTTGACCAATGTAAGAACATTATTATTTTTGGTGCTTAATTGTTTAAAAGTAGTTTCATATAACTGATCAGAATGCATAGGCTCTGAAAACTCAAACACTTTCCTTGTGTAATGTAATTTTCTTATGACCTTGTGGATGGATACTCTTGGGAGCAACATAATCTATCTATCTATCTATCTATCTATCTATCTATCTATCTATCTATCTATCTATCATCTGTCTATATTTGAAGAGTGACACTTAAATTTCAGTAATGTGACCAAGATTCTTGCTGTAAGTCTAAGTTTTATTTTTGTACTTTCTGAGTTTGGTTGAGCCTTTCTAGTTGTTTCATCTAGAACCATCTATATGAGCAGTTCTCCATCTGTGGGTCATGACTCCTTTCACAGGGGTTGCCTAAGACCATCAGAAAACAGATATTTACATTATGATTCATAACAGTACCGAAATTACAGGTATGAAATATCAGTAAAATAATCTCGTGGTTGAAGGTCACCACAGCATGAGGAGTTGTATTAAAGGGTTGCAGCGTTAGGAAGCTTGATGATCCTTTGGAGTACTGACGGACATCACTTAGTTTAGTCCTGACCCATCTGGAATGCATATGGCAAAGGAACCAGCTGAGACTCCACTAATGCTGATGTTTAAAATGATTAGAAACAGAGGACATCTTGGCTAAGAAAGGGTTACCTTTTTTTGCAGACTCGAGCCTCAAGCACATAGAAGATGTGAAACAAGGAAACCTGTACCTGACAGGCAAAGACAAGGAGGGAGATTCCTTCGTCTGTTTTCTTTTTGTGACTCATTCTCCCATTTATCTACTCTTCATCTTGGTGATCTGAATGTTGATGAGGTTTAATATTATTACATTATAGAAGAAAAGATACAAAAAATGAGTTTTAAAATCAATAAAGTATACCCTACTCTGTAGATAGACAGCTGTATAATTGCTTCATAAATAGACAAATGTATAAATACTATAACAATACACTAAATATCAGTGCATTTATTTGCAAATTACAAGTAGCTTACAGGTAAGAGTTAAGTGTAGTGTTAGTGTAGCATCAGTATGGTGACTTGGATAAGTTGTCATGCAGAATCTAGGAAGAAATCCTGCACATCACTTTCCTATGTTAGAGATGGTAAAACCTGGAGCATAAGCCAGAAAGAAGACTATGTGTCAGGTAATAAACTTAAAAGTAGGCAATATAAGTAAGTGGATATTTTATCCCAAGTTAATTTCTTCAATTTGTTTCATTCAGTTTTCTGTCTTTGAGTCAGAATTTCCCAGTGAAGTGAATTGTAATCAATTTAATGTCAAGGCCTTAAACGCCAATTCTAGCAAACCCTTTATCTTCTATCCTCTCCAGACTTACTCTCTGTAATCTGCAGCTGGGATCTTCAGACACACAGCTCAGCTGCTTTCTACCAAATTGAAGGCATTTTTTTGGTTTGTACAACTTCCTGAGTCAAGTGTTGCCTCTTTGGCATGATAGGTATCAGTTGCCTCCCCAGGCCTGTAATGGAAGATGTGGTTTATAGAGTATAAAAGATAATTTAAAATTGTACTTCATTTGAAATGCGCTCTTTGATTTTTTTTTAACTGAGCCACTTGCAGTCTATAGCCCTATTTCTGAAAGGGAAGATGGATGGCTCTTATTTGAGCTTTATTAATTGCCGTGTTTAATGTAAGAAATGCTCTAGTCCAGACAGAACCATTAGACTTGTGCACAGCCTCCTCATTTACTCGGTGCTGGCCTTGGTCCTCTCAGATGCTGTATCATTTGAATCCTGTGCCTTTGGTAATGCTCACTCAGCTGTGCAGGGGGAGAATTGAGTTCTTGGTCATTGTTGTTTGCCTGTCAGTACGCACTCGCTTGTGAGATGAACAGGAGAAGGGAACAACCAGCAACACACAAAAATGTCGTCGGTGCAAGTCCTGACTCTGCTGTTAAAAACTGTGGCACTTCTCTCATGGGAACAGTTTGGAAATTTCTCAAAAACCAAAAATGGAACTCTACATGATCTGTTTGCACTATCCCTTGAATAATAATCACCCAAATAATTGAAATTGGAATATTACTTGCATATATATATGCATATATATATATATATATATATATATATATATATATATATATATATATATATGCATGCCATCATAATAGCCAAATTAGGGAATTAGCTTAGGTTTCCAATAACAGATGAGCAGACTAAGGAAGCATGGTACAAATGCACAGTGGGATACTATTCAGCCACAGAAAGATGAATAAAGTAGCATCTTAAGAAAAAAAAATGAAAGGTGTTAGGTTGCAAGCAGAAATCTCAGTATTATAAGTTTGCACTATGTGTATAATATTAAAAATCCAAAAGTAGAAGTTGGATTATAGGAAGAAGAGGAAAGGTAGGAGCTCAGAGTGAGGAGGAAGAGAGTAGAGAACAAGAGAAGGAAGTAAAGATGGCATGTATGGTCACATAAAAAATCTCTCTCTCTCTCTCTCTCTCTCTCTCTCTCTCTGTATATATATATATATATATATATATATATATATATATATATATATATATATAATGTATGTATACATATTATACATACACACATGCTTAGAACAGTGACAATGAAGCATAAAATATAACTATGATTTATAATTAGTAATTATGACAATGATAAAGATGTGGCTGTAAGAAGGTCATTTAGTTTATTGATTCAGAAAGGTCTCTGGGGTCAAACAGAATTGAGCATCCATGTCACCACCCACTTGCTAGGTTTACTTGGGTTTTCTTTTTCATTTAAAAAAACTATTTTTTAAAATCTTCATTCTTTTGTTCATGTTTATTTTCTATTTTCTTTTATTGAAAATAGTTTTTTTGTTTGTTTGTTTACAACATATTCTGATTACATTTTCCTTTTTCCCAAATCCTCTTGGATATCTTTCATCACCTCAATACAAGGAGTAGGTTACATCTCATAACATTGTTAACCAAAGTGGCCCCACAGGAACCCCCAAACAGCCCAGACTATTGTCAAAGCTATTGGGAAATCTTTTCATCATTCTAAGCCTTCGACTGCAAAATATCAACAATCTTGTCTTCTGACTTATACAAAATTTGAGGTTGATGCTAAATTTGGAGGAGTGTGACCAGGGGACAATATTAGAAGTTAGAAATGTGGGCATGCGTAGGGTGACATTTAGCATAGAAAAACAATGACAGCTAAGATGTGAATACTTTTGTTCCAGAGTTAATGTGCATGAAGGGAAGCCTACTCTGAGTGTCTTGAATTAGAATGTAACAGGAACAACCGAGAAAACCATTTGAGAGTGTCATGGGAGGGCTTAGAGGGAAGAAAGGGAAGAAGGGGCGTGATGTGACTATATGTTAAATAAAAATATATTTTAAAAAGAAAGAAAGAAGAATAGAAAGAAAGAAAGAAAGAAAGAAAGCAGGCTCTCTCAAGCATCCTATGGGGAAAGGTAGCTTGCTTGCTTTAAAGTTAAGGATTCTGTTGAGCTGAATTGCAGTTTAATATGTTGTTTTGGTTACTTCTCTGAGAAAAGTTATATATGGCTCTCTCCTCTGAAGTTGAGCTCAGGAGGGAAAATGCTATGTTTCATTTTTAATTGTCCTTCAGAAGCCTTCCTTTACAGTTTCTATGACAAATCTACAGTGTAAGGTTAACAGCATTGGCCCTGGCTGTTAACAATATTTAACAATATTGTATGATCATAAAGCAGTCATTAATCTTATTTTTTTTCTTCAAAATCAGAAACTCATAAATATTTTGTCATTATGAATATTTTAAAAAGTAACTTCAAACATTTCTAGATGAAACCAGAGTAGCAGAATGGTTGGTAGAGCGTAGACAATTTGTTTCATAAAACGGATAGTGTTTTCTAATTTAATGATTTATTATCCCTCCTTTATATTGTCACAAAAAAATGAGCTATCAGAAATTAAACTGGGAAAACTGAAGGCTTGTCTGAAAAATTCATATAGATCCCAGATAAAGAGAGCAAGCCTACACAGAGTCATCTATCAAGTGCTGTGCCTATGGTGTGTGGGTTGTAGTGTTTTAACAGCTGAATGTACAAGTTCCTGTGATCTGGCTTCATGTGATTAGACATAAAGAGTTTTGAAATGAAAATAATATGACTTATGCCTAGCAATAGAATTTATTGCTTTTTAGAATTAGTAATATTTTGGAATTGAGTGCACTTAACATGAAGCTAGACAGATAAAATGTCAAAACATAAACTTTTATAATATAAAGAAAATCAATTAAAATCTATAATTATCAGTTATTGCTTTTATGTGTTGTGATTAATTTAGGATATAAATTATTCTATTTTAAATAATTAGTGTGGTCTTTATATAATGCTGATATAATGTATTAAAATCATGTTATCATTTATAACTACTGTCATTAACATTACTATTTCCCAAAGAAATATTAATTTCAGTTCCTGCTTGAACCTATTGACCTCAAATCTGACTTTTCTGAGTCTACTGACGTATGTTTTTTTAATCTTAGCCACTGCAACTGGAGAAAGATCAAATCTCAAAGAACTTTAATTTACATTTCCCCACTAGTGAGGATGGTGAACCTGTTTCTTAAGCATATCTGAATATTTAAGAATATTTCTTAGTAACTTGTATTTCTTCTTCTGAGAATTCTTTACTTAGTTCCATGGCCTACTGTTGAAGTTGGGTAGCGTCCTTGATTGGTGCTTTGTTGCGAGAGGTGTACATCCTTTGTCATATAGCAAGGATTTGTCTCCATTCTGTAAGGTTGCCTCTGCCGTTGATTAATCATTCCCTTTGCAGTTCAGAACACTTTTAATTTTATGGAGTCCCACTTGTTGATTACTGGTTTTATGCCCTTGGCAACTGGAGCCTTATTCAGAAAGTCCTTCTCTGAAGCTATAGTCTGAAGTGCGGCGCGGTCCTTACTCCTCCTAGGGGTTTCTGAGCTTCCTGTCTAACATTTAGATATTTGATCCATTTGGGATTGGGAGGTGGGAATGGATCTGCGAGGCATTAGTTGAGGAGCTGCAAGCATATCTGATCAAAATACATTGTATGAAAACAAAGTAATAAAAGACTTAACAAACAACAGAAAACAGAAGAACACAGTAACATTTGTGTGAAAGGCAGACTCGTAAGGCTTATCTTTCAGTGACAGGCTACAGGGATATTATTCTTCATGGTGAATGCTGTGTTCTAGGGAGGGACTCCACCAGCTTCCATTCTATTGAGGTGACACTCTATTCATGATCCAGTTCTTGTGTGGCCTGCTATTCTGAGGAGCCCCTGCCTTGGATAGAACCCCCCCCATCTCTCTCTCTGTAGGTTGGGTCACCCCTCTCCACAATTAGCAGAATTGCAACTGCTTAGCGCTGCTCCTCTTTTTGCTTCTCATTATTGCTACCCTTGTTAAGCACTGCTTTAGCACTGGTACACTGATATAAAAAACCTGAATGTTGCTAGTTCTTGGCTAGAGTTTGCTGAGGATCAGCTAGTAGACCAACACTGAACCATGTTCCAAAAGTTGACAACCCAGAAAAAAGTTATGCAATAGAAGCCTAACAGTTTGAAATTTTTTATTCATTTAATTTGTAAATATCATTTCCACCAAGTTCTCAAAAATGTTTAAAAATTTTAAAAATTTAAGTGTGTGTGTGTGTGTGTGTGTGTGTGTATCCATATTCACAGAGCCAGAAGAGGGCATAACATTTTTGGAGGTAGAGTAACAGGTTGATATGAGTCTCCCAGCTTGGATGCGAGGAGCTAAACTCGTTTTCTGGAAAAGCGGCAAGTGCCCTTAACCTTAGAAGGGAATCTGGGTACATTTCGGTCTGTGACATCGTGTACACACCTTAGGGTGACGATGTTACCCGTGTCGTCACTTGTATTCTCTTAGACAACGTTTGTCCGACCTTTCGTTCTCGATCGAAGATTCCAACAGGAGACGGAAAGTACACACACTGTTTGTAAGTATAACACGAGAGGTAGACCGGCAATTTCTAATTCTTCAAATGGACAAACAACAACAGCAAGACAACAACAACAACAACCAGCTGTATGACTTTAAATGGTGTTAATTACTGTATTTTTGAATAAGCAATTTAAAAACATGAGAAATTAGTCGAGAATCATGCTGGTGTTTTGAGTTAGCACTTAGGAACCTCTTTTCCCTCTGTCTGCCTTCTCCCCTCACTGACCTTGAAGACATTTGTCATATCAGGGTCCAGATGAAGTACTTTGGAGATACCATGGTGCCAGCCAAGCTGTGTTTTCTTCACTGAACAATGCCCACGAAAACCCATTACCACCTGCTGACCCACAAGGAGAGTGCACATATGTCCTCAGGCAAATGAAGACCCGTTTTCATTTTGTTTTTAATTTCCAGGAGGTATCTTATTTAATTAAAGAAGGAGTGGAGGCAGAGAGATGGCTCATCCTGTAAAGGCGCTTGCTCCAACTAGCCTGGAAAGTTGAGTTTGGTCCCTAGCACCCAGATAGAAGGAGAGAACCACCCACTGGTAGATTGTCCTTCCCTGGAGAAAGCTGGCTCTTTCTACCAGCAGCCTTCAGCTGACAGAGCTCCTCAGCTAGGAGTGGGGCTTTGTGAGTTACTGCCCCCATCTGTGCTGGAATTTTGGCTGAAAGCCACAGCCTTTGCAGTAGCTCCTTGGTTAGGTCCAGACTGATTTGGCCTGACTATCATATTAGGATGTCATAGATCTTACTCTCAAAAGTCACACATAGATGTCGAGTGTCTTTCTGTCATTTCTCTCAGTCCACTTTGAATAAGTAATCTATTCGCATCTTTGTTTAGGGGAAGTGTGAGGAAGAGAATGCATGGTGGCTGTGCTGTTAGAATGCACCACTTTTCCATGGGGACTTGTGAAAGGGAGGTCAGACTCATTATGGGCTGAGCCTTTCCACATGTGAAGAATAGAATTAATTAGCTCAGCCAGTCACCACCACCTTTCATATCTCTCTCACTCATTTGCTGTAATCATTCCAGTGAATGCCAGAGCCTGCTGTTCAGTGACGATAGATATGGGCACAGCTTTATGTCTTTTTCTCCCATGTGTCTCCCTTTCATATGACCTAGAGTTCTTTCTTTTCCTACACTTCCACCCCGCTCATCTCAATAAATGCCATCTCCTGTTAGACTAACACATGGCAGTCCCAGTTGTTTTGTGGTCACTATCCATCTCAGGACATGATAAAAAGAAAGTAACTGTTCCCTTTATGTACCGCATCATGAAGTAGGTATAACTTAGATAAGGCTGTGGGTTCTGAAGTCAGAAGGTCTGCATTTGAAACTAGACTCCATCACCTTGGCAAATGTGATTTTTAAAATGTGAATGAATTTCTGAATCTCTGTAGAGAGAGAAGGAAAACAAAATTTTCGACTAACCCAACAACACTCCTGAATTGTCTTAGTTATAAAGAGTACCTTACATTGTTAGCGAGTTTTGTGAATTTTACGTTACGATTCTTCACGAGTCGGAAAGATGGATTTTGAGAAATTGGAGTTATGAAGATCCTATCTCGACCCTGGAGGAACCGTACGACCCATTCACGTCCGAGGGAAGGACCAGGTACAGGTCTGTTAACCACTTCCTCTGCCCACAGTGGTCCATGCCATACCTATCTCTTCTCACACACCCTGACTCAGGTGATTTTCCTCCCCATCCAAATATCAGACATTTCTCTCTTAGTAACATTTACCCCTTAGGTTGCATGGTGTACCATTTATTTCTGAAAGTTGTTTCCATACTCTGCAACTCTCAATGAATCTTTGTACATTTGTATGGGACTTCCCACCCTCTTGTGAAATTCCAGTGTTCTTTGCTGTGCTCTGAATGACTGCAATGGGGTGTAGAGGAGAAAGTTTGAGTTCTATTTGCTTTTTGAGCCCAATTTTTGATACTTTTAACTACCTTTTATATATACTAATAAATAAGAATCCACTTGGGGATCTTAGGGGATCCACAATGTCAAACACATAATAGAATGGGCATCTCATTAATGTTTTAAAAATAAACAGATGGCTATTTGAGTTTCATGTATCTTTAACTATTCATCTTATATAGATACATATAAAATTAAAAAAATAAGTTATTTAATTCTAATTTGTAAAGATTTAAATTCCAAGACCACTTAAAGTGATCTCAGGTGAATAACTAGGACGGTTTAATAAAGTTGCATAACTTTTGATCAAGAATAAACGATGCTATGAAATAAAAAGATGGGCCTGTTTTGTGCTGTGAAATAGCTCTCTGAAGGCAACCATTTGAAGCTGTAGCAGTGATACAAAAGGCCAGGAAACTCCTTTGAATCCCAAAGAATCATAGACAGGAGGAAAATTTGTGTTGGCTGACATTGTGTGAGCCATATCATTTCTAGCTATGGGTTCTCTTCAGTGATCTACAGTTTTCCTTCTTTTGAAAAGGCTGAGATGGATGCTGGATTCCTAGGCTTGCTAAGGTTATAAAATTCTTCAAAAGGTATATTCAAGACCTTGTGGGACAGTTCTATTTAAATGAGCTAGAAAGGGCTAAGTCATTTCTGCAGAAGGTGGAGGTGTTGGTTTACTGGTAGCTGTTGGCTATAATCCCAGAGATGCTGGATGCTCCTGTGTTCCCAAACACCACTTACAGATGAACGCAGACTTGTCTAAAGAAGTGGCTGATATCAGAATAAGATGATGAAAAATGTAATAGAGCAAGATCACAAAAAGACTGGACCAGAAAAGAAAAACCTTCCCTCACATAATAATCAGAACAACAAATGCACTAAATAAAGATAGAATATTAAAAGCAGTAAGGGAAAAGGTCAAGTAACATATAAAGACAGATCTATTAGAATTACACCAGATTTCTCACCAGAGAATATGAAAGCCAGAAGATCCTGGATAGAGGTTATACAGACCCTAAGAGAACATAAATGCCAGCCCAGGTTACTATACCTGGCAAAACTCTCAATTACCATAGATAGAGAAACCAAAGTATTCCAAGACAAAACCAAATTCACACAATATCTTTCCATGAATCCAGCCCTTCAAAGGATAATAAATAGAAAACTCCAACACAAAGAGGAGAATTATGCCCTAGAAAAAGCAAGAAAGTAATCCTTCAACAATCCTAAAAGAAGACAGTCAGAAGAACAGAATCCCAGCTCTAACAACAAAAATAGCAGGAAGCAACAATTACTTTTCCTTAATATCTCTTAATATCAATGGACTCAATTCCCCAATAAAAAGACATAGACTAACAAGAGACTGGCTACATAAACAGGACCCAACATTTTGCTGGATACAGGAAACCCACCTCAGGGACAAAGACAGAGACTACCCAAGAGTAAAAGGCTGGAAAACAATTTTCCAAGCAAATGGTCCGAAGAAACAGCTGGAATAGCCATTCTAATATCGAATAAAATTGACTTCCAACCCAAAGTTATCAAAAAAAAAAAAAACAAGGAGGGGCACTTCATACTCATCAAAGGTAAAATCTTCCAAAATGAACTCTCAATTCTGAATATCTATGCTCCAAATGCAAGGGCATATACATTCATTAAGGAAACTTTAGTAAAGCTCAAAGCACACAATGCAACTTACACAATAATAGTGGAAGATTTCAATATCCCAGTCTCATCAATGGACAGATCCTGGAAACAGAAACTAAACACAGACACATTGAAACTAACAGTATTTATGAAAGAAAAGGATTTATCAGATATCTATAGAACATTTTATCCTAAACAAAAAGGATATACCTTCTTCTCAGCACCTCATGGTACCTTATCTAAAATTGACCATTGGTCATGAAACAGGCCTCAACAGATGCAAAAATATTGAAATTATCCCATGCATCCTATCAGATCACCACAGACTAAGGCTAATCATCAATAACATCATAAATAATAGAAAGCTAACATTCTTGTGGAAGCTGAACAACACTCTACTCACTGATAACTTGGTCAAGGTAGAAATAAAGAAAGAGATTAAAGATTTTTTATAGTTTAATAAAAATGAAGCTACAACATGCTCAAACTTATGGGACACAATGAAAGCATTCCTAAGAGGAAAACACATAGCTCTGAGTGCTACCAAAAAGAAACTAGAGAGAGCATACACTAGCAGCTTGACAGCACACCTAAAAGCTTTAGAACAAAAAGAAGCAAATTTACCCAAAAGGAGTAGACAGCAGGAAATACTCAAACTGAGGGCTGAAATCAACCTAGCTGAAACAAAAAGAACTATGCAAAGAATCAACCAAACCAGGAGCTGGTTCTTTGAGAAAATCAACAAGCTAGATAAACCCTTAGCCAGACTAACTAGAGGGCACAGGGACAGTATCTTAATTAACAAAATCAGAAATGAAAAAGGATACATAACAACAAAACTGGAGGAAATCCAAAAATATCATCAGATCTTACTACAAAAGGCTATACTCAACAAAACTGGAAAACCTGGATGAAATGGACAACTTCCTAGACAGATACCAGGTACCAAAGTCAAACCAGGATCAGACTAACAATCTAAACAGTCCCATTTCCCCTAAAAAAATAGAAGCAGTCATTAATAGTCTCCCAACCAAAAAAAGCCCAGGACCAGATGGGTTTAGTGCAGAGTTCTATCAGACCTTCAAAGAAGACCAAATTCCAACTCTCCTCAAACTATTCCACTAAAAAGACACTCTACCCAATTCATTCTATGAAGCCACCATTACTCTGATACCCAAACCACATAAAGACCCAACAAAGAAAGAGAACTTCAGACCAATTTCCCTTATGAATATTGATGCAAAAATACTCAATAAAATTCTCACTAACAGAATCCAAGAACACATCAAAATGATCATCCATCATGATCAAGTAGGCTTCATCCCAGGGATGCAGGGATGGTTTGATATATGGAAAACCATCAAAGTAATCTACTATATAAACAAACTCAAAGACAAAAACCACATGATCATCTCATTAGATGCTGAGAAAGCATTTGACAAAATCCAATACCCATTCATGATAAAAGTCTTGGAATGATTAGGAATTCAAAGCCCATACCTAAACATAATGAAAGCAATATACAGCAAACCAGTAGCCAACATCAAACTGAATTGAGAGAAACTTGAAGAATTCCCACTAAAATCAGGGACTAGACAAGACTGCCCACTTTCTCCCTACCTATTCAATATAGTACTCGAAGTCCTAGGCAGAGCAATTCGACAACAAAAAGGAGATCAAGGGGATACAATTTGGAAAGGAAGAAGTCAAAATATCACTATTTGCAAATGATATGATAGTATATATAAGTGATCCTAAAAATTCCATGAGGGAACTCCTAAACCTGATAAACAGCTTCAGTTAAGTAGCTGGATATAAAATTAACTCAAACAAATCAATGGTTTTTTCTACACAAAGGATAAAGAGAATGAGAGAGAAATTAGGGAAACAATACCCTTCACAATAGTCACAAATAATATAAAATACCTTGGTGTGACTCTAACTAAGGAAGTGAAAGATCTGTATGATAAGAACTTCAAGTCTTTGAAGAAAGAAATCAAAGAAGAACTCAGAAGATGGAAAGATCTCCCATGTTCATCGATTGGCAGGATCAATATAGTAAAAATGGCTATCTTGCTGAAAGCAATCTACAGATTCAATGCAATCCTCATTAAAATTCCAACTTAATTCTTCAACGAATTAGAAAGGGCAATTTGCAAATTCATCTGGAATAACAAAAAACCTAGAATAGCAAAAACTCTTCTCAATGATAAAAGAATCTCTGGTGGAATCACCATGCCTGACCTCAAGCTGTACTACAGAGCAATTGTGATAAACAAACAAACAAACAAAACAACTGCATGATACTGGTATAGTGACAGACAGGTAGATCAATGGAATAGAATTGAAGATCCAGAAATGAATACACACTCCTATGGTCACTTCATCTTTGACAAGGGATCTAAAACCATCCAGTGGAAAAAGGACAGCATTTTCAACAAATGGTGCTGGCACAACTGGTGGTTATCATGTAGAAGAATGAAAATTGATCCATTCTTATCTCCTTGTACAAAGCTCAAGTCTAAGTGGATCAAAGCCCTGCTCATAAAACCAGATACACTGAAATTTATCAAGGAGAAAGTGGGGAAAAGTCTTGAAGATATGGGCATAGGGGAAAAATTCCTGAACAGAACAGCAGTGGCTTGTGCTATAAGATTAAGAATTGACAAATGGGACCTCATAAAATTGCAAAGCTTCTGTAAGGCAAAAGATACTGTCAGTAAGACAAAAAGGCCACCAACAGATTGGGAAAGAATTTTTACCAATACTAAATCTGATAGGGGACTAATATCCAATATATACAAACAGCTCAAGAAGCTGTACTCCAGAAATTTAAATAACCCTATTAAAAATGGGATACAGAGCTAAGCAAAGAATTCGCAACTGAGGAATACCAAAGGGCTGAGAAGCACTTGAAAAAAATGTTCAACATCCTTAATCATCAGGGAAATGCAAATCAAAACAACCCTGAGATTTCACCTCACACCAGTCAGAATGGATAAGATAAAAAATTCAGGTGACAGCAGATGCTGGCAAGGATGTGGAGAAAGAGGAACACTCCTCCATTGCTGGTGGAATTGCAAGCTTGTACAACCACTCTAGAACTCAGTCTAGTGGTTCCTCAGAATACTGGACACAGTATTGCTGGAAGATCCAGCAATACCTCTCCTGGGCAGAAGATGTTCCAACTGGTAATAAGGACACATGCTCCACTATGTTCATAGCACCCTTATTTATAATAGCCAGAACCTGGAAACAACCCAGATGTCCCTCAAAGAGGGATGGATATAGAAGATATGGTACATTTACACAATGGAGTACTACTTTGCTCTTAAAAAATACATTTATGCAATTCTTAGACAAATGGATGTATCTTGAGGATATCATCCTGAATGAGGTAACCATATTAGCCCAGAAACTTAGAATAGCCAAGATACAATTTGCAAAACACATGAAACCCAAGAAAAAGGAAGACCAAAATGTGGATACTTTGTTCTTCCTTAGAATGGGGATCAAAATACCCATGGAAGGAGTTACAGAGACAAAGTTTGGTGCTGAAATGGAAGGAAGGACCATCTAGAGACTGTCTCACCAATCTGGGATCCATCCCAGAAACAGCCACCAAACCCAGACACTATTGCATTTGTCAGCAAGATTTTGTTGGCAGGACCCTGATATAGCTGTCTCTTGTGAGGATATGCCAGTGCCTGGCAAATACAGAAGTGGATGTTCACAGTCACTTATTGGATGGAACACAGGACCCCCCCCCCAATGGAGGAGCTAGAGAAAGTACCCAAGGAGCTGAAGGGGTCTGCAACCCTATAGGAGGAACAACAATATGAACTAACCAGTACCCTCAGAGCTCGTGTCTCTAGCTGCATATGTAGTAGAAGATGTCCTAGTAGGCCATCATTGGGAGGAGAAGCCCTTTTTCTTGCAAAGATTATATGCCCCAGTAAAGGGGAACGCCAGGGCCAGGAAGTGGGAGTGGGTGGGTTGGGGAGCAGGGTACAGGGAGGATATAGGGGACTTTTGGGATAGCATTTGAAATGTAAATGAAGAAAATATATAATAAAGAAATTGTTTTTGAGAAAAATAACAATAAATTGCTTTTGAAAAAAAAGAAAAGTTGCTATCAATTTGAGGGGCATCTTGGGATCAGAGGGAAGTGATATTGGAGAAATTTTAAGGAAGAAATGGAAAGGGGAAGTGATATAGTTATATTTTAATCAAAAGCATATTAAAATAAAATGTACTACATGGAGAGTGTGCCAAATGCAGTAAGAACCACTGGAGTAGATCTTAGCTTGGGTGAAAACATTATAAAAAGAGATTGAAGTTGGAATGGTAGACATTTGAATAGCTCATGGTTATTAATTGTTAATTCTCTTTAAAATCAAGTTTGAAAATAAGATGAGAACTGGGTTTTTGATTGGTCCTGATGTTATTGGTCTGCAGGGAAACATTCTAACTTCTAAGAGATGCATGCTGAATGATTTAGGAGGCTCTGCACCCTCCTTTCCCACATCACAGACAGAATGTGTTTGTGATAACAGGCATGTACAAAAAAGCATACACAGTGCTGTTGTGCCTCTGGAATAGGTCGGAGCGCACGGGTTAGGTATATTATTCTTTTGGCCTTTGTGCTGGATTTCTTTTCTTTTCTTTTCTTTTCTTTTCTTTTCTTTTCTTTTCTTTTCTTTTCTTTTCTTTTCTTTTCTTTTTTTTCCAATTTTTTATTAGATATTTTCATTTACATTTCAAAAGCTATCCCGAAAGTCCCCGTATACCGTCCCCCATCCCCCACCCTGCTCCCCTACCCACCCACTCCCACATCTTGGCCCTGGTGTTCCCCTGTACTGGGGCATATAAAGTTTGCAAGACCAACCCCGGAGAGAAGGGTTACTACCGGATGATCCTATAGAAGACGATGTATGCGTCGATCTCTGTGCTCGAGACCCCCATGACCAATCAAGTATAACAACAAGGTGGATATCCCAACCTCTGGGGAAGTACACGACCTAAACTTAAACTGGAAACAATGAGTAGAACCAAAGCATAGTGACTATGTGAAGGAGCATGGTGTCTGGTGGGCTCAGCTGAGTTTGGGACCTCCGTAATGAGTCCACAGTCCCCTTCCTCTGTCCCTTTACTCTGCTCCTGTTTTTGCACACAGCAGAACACTCGGGAGTCCAGAGTGCACGCAGAGCCTAGTGCTTTCAGCCAAATTTTGAAGCACTATGAAGATCTCCCGGGAGTATTACTAGAAAAGCTTAAAACGAAGCCTTTTAGCTTTTCCAATCTCTACGATATTGCAGGCATTCAAAAAACAGTTGACTAAAACCAGGTATTAAGAAGGGTAATCAGGCTAGTGATTTGCCTGGAAAAGCAAGAGCACATGAGTGACCTTTTTAGGATCCACCAAACACTTGTGGATCGGAATAGAATTGAACTTGGAAGGTTAAGGAAGGTTAATATTGGCTCCAGTAAATGCAAAGCCTGTTTTTCAGGCTTCATAACTGTTTTCAACTGTTTCAACTTTGAATGATGCTTCTTTCCTTTCTTACTTCATGATCAAAGCGTTTTGGTGGAGACCTGCTGCAAGTTTTTCCTACACATGGGAAAATGTGGGTTTGGTGAGACATCTTCAGAGGGTGGTATTTGCAACCGTGCTTTGTTCCTTGGTGAGCTATGAGTCTCTCCTCACTTAATTATGTTAAAAAATACTGCAAGAGAGCAATTGCATAATCCCCCAGAGAGTAATTATTGCCTGTCTTGGCAGAATGCAAGGCTTTTAATCTGTAAATAAGTGATTCTGTGTGGAGGAGCGACATGTAGAGTAGTGCTGTGTAGAAAAGGTCTCATGAATCTTTAAAGTGACAGCAGTCGCTGCATCCCCTGATTGGCTGCTGTTTGCCTTTCAAAGCCTTTAGGATGCTTCCCTTGCGGTTTTAACCCCTCCTGAAATATTTAAGCCTCCGAATGCTTCCTGTAAAGGGTAAAACTCAAGTCCATGACGAATCTGAATGCAGAGAAAGCAAGATGAGCTTTCTCCAAGTTTATAAATACTAAAAACCAAAACAAGATGCAAATATTGACAGTCAGTGCTTTGGAGGCATATGAAAACAAAGAAGCAATAATTACTCACTTATCGATATAGTATTCACTTATTGGAGATGAAGTTTTTGTTGTTTTGTTTTGAAATGGTCTCAGGTAGCTCAGGCTAACCCTGAGCTCATTGCATAGCTGAGGATAATCCTGAACTCCTGATACTCCTATTTCCCATGTGAGTTGGGATTATAGGGTCACACCGGCCACCAGGAGATTAAGTTCACAAAGTTATTCTGGAATGATTGACATGTAATAAGCTACATTTATTTAAAGTTTTGACATTAAGTACATAAAAAATTTAAAATGTATGCCATGGCAGTTCATATTTCCCAAAAGCTTAATTTACTAAACTAAGAGTGGTAACTTATGCCTATAATATTGTACACTTGAGAAACTGAGGCAAAAGGATTACTTTGAATTCAAGGTCAGTCTGGTCTTCATTGCTAGTTCCAAGTTACCCTGGATGACTATGTAAGAACTTGTCACAGCAAACCCAGAATTAATTTGCTTCTGAGATGTGCGAGTAGGTAGATCTGTGTCTTTCAGATAGTAAGAGTGAGCTCCAACATCTGGGTTTTAAGTTGTCAATAGCATCTTCCTGTCTGTCTCCTGTTCTGGTTGCTTGGAGGAGCTGGGTGTGCACATGTCCAAGGTCCGCCTCTGCACTTCACAAAGGAGGCTTCTCTTCTTTGCTCAAGAACTTCTTTGGGCAATGATGCCTCTTTCTGGGTAACCTCTGCTCCCTGTCAAGTTTTGTTTCCCTTTGCAGTGATGCCCCACAGTCTCTATCCTGGCTTCACTTCCTCTCTTCCTCATGGCCTTGGATCTACTCCAATCTTTTGCCCCAGTCCCTGACCCCATAGAGCCTACTGCTGTCCAAGAGGCTGTAACCTTCACTGCCAACTTCCCTAGGCAGTGATGAGCTTCATCGTTCTGTTCAGCAACAGCAGCAAAATTACAGTTATGAAGCAGCAATGAAAATAATTTTATGGTTGGGGGCTATTACCACACCAGGAACTTATTAAAGGGTGGGAGCATTAGGAAGTTTGAGAACTAACTCTAAACATTCTGGGATTTAGGGCTGAAGTCCATGCCTATCACCTGGGCTGTAGACTTACATATCTACTTGCCGCCTGATGAGTAATGGCACCTCAGACGTAACACCATGGGAGTGTAATTCCTTGTTTGTCCATGATGTCATCTGTCATTTGGATTTAGTGAAGCAGCTTCCAATTTCCCTGTCGTGTACTTACCCCAACGCCCCCCAATCTGCCAGCAGTACAACAGCTCCTGAAAAATCCTTATGAGACATTGAATTTTATTTCACCTTTGGCCCAAGCCCCTGGTATTTTCCATATCAGAATAAAGGCTGTCCAACAGGCCCTTCCTTGTGTGACTCCTCCCTTTTTAGATTCCCTTTACCTTTCTCCCTAGCACGATCTCTGCTCTGATGTCTCTCGCAGACACTCCTACCTCAGACCACCCCATGTCTCTGCTTCAGTGAGATTGTTTCTAACCATTCTAGTTAAGCTCTACCTGCCCCTGCCTGTTTGCTCTCCAAATCCCTTCTCTGGGCACCATATAAAAACATAAATTAAACTCTTTAATTTGTTTGTTTCCATGTTTGTGCTCAGCTGTCATCTCATATTGCAATGTAAGTTTCAAGAGGCTACAAGCTGTGTCTGTCTGGTCGCAGCCGGTTCACAGCCTCGCTGAACTGATCAAAGGCACTAAGGAGACTTATGAAGCAAGCTGTGGTGTATCGTTTCTGCCAAGCAGAATCTAGATTTTAAAAAGATGTGAAAACTGAAGGGGGTGGGTATTTGGGAAGAGGAAGGGAACTAGAAGGTGGTGGGGATGAGAGAGGACAGTGGGTGATGATAGTGATGAATTTACACCATGTATATGAAAAATATTATTATGACTCATATACACATAGAAAAATAGAACAATAAAAACAGACTGATCCTTCCTTCAAGTTCTCGTTGTAGCTTATGTGGCACAGAAGACTCAGAAATGCTCACGACAGACTTTTGTTTTCTCTTCCTCAGTTTCTCTGTCTGAAGAACATCCGGACATTTCTGGCCGCCTGCTGTGATACATTTGGAATGAGGAAAAGCGAACTTTTTGAGGCATTTGACTTATTTGATGTCCGAGACTTTGGAAAGGTACTGGTATATTTGCTTTTGAATTAAATTTCTTTATTTTATATAGTCCTGGGACTTGAACCAGAGTCTTGCACATGCTAAATGTTCACATGTTAACATTTGACCGACATCCCTAGCAAATGCCTAGTATTTAATGTTTCATTGGAGAGTATTTAACTAAGTCAAAGTGTATTCAGTGGTTCATATATCTGTAGTGTTTTGGTTAAATGGCTTAGCAAGTAAGAGTAAACCCCATTCCAAAGAACAGGATCAAACAGCAGCAACAACTCTGGAAGTGAGTTTAGAAGTTCTTTGTAACTCCAAGCAGGGGCATCCTTTATCCACAGGCAGTCCCTATGATTCTTTCCTCCTCTAAGGTAGTATCCCATCCCTTATGTCCAAGGGCTAATACACATTTCCTTCAACCTTCTATCTATATATAAGGTACCTCAACTTTGGAAGCTGAGAAGGTGAAGTTGTCCTGCTCTTAATGTAAACATTTTGAACAATTACCTGGAAAAGACTTGAAATACGGGTATGGGGTGGTGCTGAGATCAAAGCCGGGGCTTCACATACACAGGACATGTACTCTCCTGGACCTCCAAAATTACTGGGAGGTTGTCCATTTGCTTGCATTTTGATAGTATTTTTGGCCTGGAAATAGTTTTAATGTTGGGCAGGTGAGATTACTCAGTGGGTATAGGTGCTTGCCACCAAGATGGATGACCCCCATGAGGAAGAGACGTGAGTCTTCCGAGATGTCTTTTGACCTTCACATGCATACTAGAGAATTTGGCATTCCCTCCATAAATGAATTAATAAAAAATTAAAATCATACTTTCAAAAATGATAATCATTTTTAATGAAGCGATGTGAATTCAAATCCCGTTCCTGTGAGTAGCCTTGAGTCCAGTTACGACATCACATTATGAAAGTATGCATGTATGAAGAGGAAGAAAGGCAAGCTGAGTGTGGGGTGCACCTCTGTGTTTCCAAGCCTGTCTGACATGTGCAAGACCTTGGTTTTGATCCTTTGTTGCAAGAGTCATTATTTGCATGTGTGCTTTGTCTGCATTTATATCTGTGCACCATAAATATGCTTGGTGCCCTCGGAGTCCCTGAGACTGCAGTTATATGTGGCTGTGGGCCACCATGTGGGTGTTAGGAATCCAACCTGACACTCTGCAAGAACAAGTGCTCTTAACCAGTGGGCTGTCTCTCCATTCTCCATTCTTATTCTTTAACTTGGGTGCTAGTGTCTTCCCGAATATCTGACCGAGACTGGCATTTTACTTAACTTTCATGATGTACTATATAGCTATACAATAAAACCCAAGCGCGTAGCAGAAACTTGTCACAGAAATGTTAGGAATTTGATGCTGACATAGAGCAAAGATGGGTAGCTCTTTCATGTGGGGAGGTTGAAGCCTGGACTTCTTTCTGGCTTAGACCTGGAGTCATTCTGTGACCTTTGAGTTGTTCCCAGCCTTGTGGCTCATCAGGCGTCTTCCCAATGTGGAAGAAAATGCAGAAGGTAGTGACAGGGATGGCTTTTATCTCAGGTAAGCTCTCATGCAACTGACTGGGGGTCACAAGGAAAGTGATGGTGGATAAGATATGGTAGCTCGGGGAACGGAAAGCCAGGACATGAGTAGGCAAAGGGGAACCTGTTCATGGCTGTGCTCTGTGACCAGTGAGGATAGGGAAAACCAGTTGAAGTACAAATGGCGGACACCATGCTGCACAGCTGTACTGGAAGCAGAGAGAGGTGTTCCTGGTTTCAGACTTCCCAAGTCCTGTCTCCAGCTCGTACATTCTCTTTTGAGGAAACGGAACATGAAAATGATTTAAGCAAATGAAAAAATGAAAAAGAAATCTGGCTTTTAAAAACTTATTAAGGAGCCACCAAACCATTTAAGGTCCCAAGATATTACGATAAAGATTGGAAACTTATGGAAATACCTTTTAAAATGGATAGATTTGTATTTGTGGAGTTACATGGCCTGTGCCATTGATGAGACCATAGAAGTTTTGGAGAAAAGTTGAGATTTGAAAAACCTGAAAGTAGAGGAATGAACTCTTTAGTGCTGTGGACAAATGTATTCTATTTCTGGCTACTTCCACTGTTTTGACAGTGGTAAGACTGAGAAAGGACCAGGCCTGGGGTGGTGGCTTGGACTTGAACTTGTGCTTGGTACTCTATAGCCATCAGCTTTCGTGGGTGCCTGTGCGGATGATCGCTCTTCAGACTGTGTGTAAGAAAAATCCCACTATTAAGCGCTCCAAGTAAAATGGTCAGTGTTAATAGTTACTGAACACTCACAAAGCCTTTTATAAAATTCATGTAGATACTAATTTTTAATCCTTATAACAGGCTTATGAGGGGACACACGTATTTTTCTCATGCTAATGAGAAATTCTGCATCCCAAATCACATATCTGATACGAGATAAAGCAAGGGTTTGAACTGATATGAGATAAAGCAAGGGTTTGAATTCAGAACTGGCTGATTCTCTGCCACTATGCCACAATTCAAGTATGCTAACATAACATAACATAACATAACATAACATAACATAACATCATAACAGGCTATAACAGGCTATAGCAGGCTATAACAGGTTATAATAGGTTATAACAGGGCACATACTCCTCAGTGCTTTGCATATATGTGGATGTAGTTTATCTCCAAATCCTGCTATATGGCTACTATTCTTGAATACAGATCCTGAAGTAATTCATGCAATTCTACATTTTTTAGTAGAATGATACTGAATATAATGTTAAATCAGAGATAACATAATACTTTCTAATATTGGGAATATGAATAAGAATAGGATTTGGAGAAGGCTGAGGTATAGCTCAGTGGTAGAGTGTGTGGTTAGCATGTGTGAGACTCTGCCGTAGTATGCCACCTCTGGGGTATAAACAGCCATTAACTTCATCAGAGCAGCTGGGACTATTTGAAAACAACGCCTGAGATCTGGCTGGCTGATTGTTGATGTTAACTCATAGAAGCAGGGATGAAGTGGTTCATTAGACACTCTACTGATAGACTTTCATGCCTGCGCCTTTCTGCCAGTTGTATGTCATTCTGTCCTAATTACACGGGGCTTTGTGCAGCCATGCAGAAGTTGTCATCCATGCTGGGGTAAGTCTTTCCATGTTACTGCTGCGTTAGGCTCATTCTTGCTCTTGTAAGTAACCCCTCCCCCATGTTCTATAGTTAAGTGCAATAAACTCATTGTTCCTCCGAGTTGGACTTTCATGAAATCATACTTGGTTTGTCCTTGCAGTTCTGTAAGGAGGGGTAGGGGTGGGCATGTATTTAGAGTTTTTCAGGGAAAAGAGTTCCTGTGATTCTTGACCTGGTCATCAGGCTCATAATGGAACTGATGCTGAGTTTGGGAAGAACAATGACCCTGCTTCCTGTGCGCTCTAACTCCATGGCCAAGGAGACAGGAAGGTGAAGCTAGATGAGCTGTCTCATGGTGGAATGTCTTTCTCTATATGGTATGAAGTAGTGTACCTCCTTTGTCATGACAATTGTGGTGTCTCTGCTATGGTAGTAAGGTAAGGAGCTATAGCTAAGCCTTCAGAGGTGACATTTCCAGAGGATGAATTTGGAGTGATTATCTTCTTATCTATGGTATGGAGCCACATTCCTGTTTGATGAATGGGAGTAGAGAATATACTACAGTTCCTGAAAGTAGCATCTATGGGATGGTATCTCAAACAGGCTGTGGCATCTGTTGCATGGCTTTCCTTGTGGGAGCTAAGATGTGCAGCTGAAGCTGAGCTGTCAGCCCAGAGGGAATTTGACATCCTAAGGGAGAGATTAAGACAAGAACATGACATGATGATGTTATCTGAAGTATGTCAGCTTCTGATTTGTCAGGTAAATTGGTGACAGAGAAAACGAGATAGGAATATTTTATCTTGTTTCTTGTGGATGGGGATCCAAAAGAAAAAGGGAGCCCAAATTACATCTGTGTTCAAAAACTCTTTCTGCTATTCAACAGACCTGTGGGAAGTCAGATGATGAGAAAAGTAGGCGATAGAGAAGTGATAGAAAACACCTCTAGCTATAAAGAAAGGAAAAATCTACAATTCTGCATGCAGATGGGGTCCATATCAATGGATCTACAGGAGACTGTTAATCAAGGAATAGTCTGTGTCTGGTTGAACTGCTGTAGTAGAAAGAGTGCAGGATATTAAGCAGGAATACCATCTAAGCAGGTATGGGGCATCTTCATTTATCTGGGGTGAGACTTTTGATGGTGCAGCTGCTTGGGTCACCTATGCTAACAAATGTCAAAATGCTTCAACTTCTACTACTAATAAGCTTAGAACCCACGCTTATTTGGCAGCTTTGGGGTCTAAAAATATAATTATAATGACAATGTCTTATATATTCACTGCATTTTGAAGTTTTTCAGAGCGCTTGTTACCACTGACTCCTGATTCTCAGAAACATTGTGAAGGTAGCATGTAAATGTTCCTGTTCCTTGGATGGGTAAAATAAGGCCCAGAGGGTCGATCAGACAGTGAGGTTAAGGCCACTTGCCTTGGGGATGACACAGGATCTGGGCTCAGACATTCTGGCCTTTCTCCTCTTTACTCTTCTCTGCTTTCCTTGTTTTGGGTCTCACTGGATGGTCAGGGAAGAGGTTGAGCATATAGAAGAAACAAAAGGTTTTGTTTTTTGTTGTTTTTTTTTTGTTTTGTTTTGTTTTGTTTTTAAATTAAAAAGCACAATAGACTCATTGACTTTGGATCTAGTTTTGGATTGGTTCATCTGTGAGGAAGGTAAGATTTGGGATGCTATGTGAGGCACAGCATAATGGTGGCAGCAATGAGTAAGTCTAGATAGACAACCGTTTCATAGGTTCTTAAGTACGCATGGATATTGTAGCTGTCTCCTCTGCCCTTGCCGCCTCGTGACACCATGCAGTTCTCTAGTCTTTGCCTAACTTCCTTAGTGTCGGTTTCAGGGACATATTTGGAATAAGAGGTTTGACCTGGATGTATCTGCTGTGGCAAATTAGGAATATCTTGGAAAAATGTCAACCAACCCAGATGAGTGATGGTTTTCTCTTATGACATGGCGAGGAGCACACATTTTGAGTGCTGTAGAGTGGCTTATGATTATTTTGCCATTTAGCAGTTGCCCGGTCCCTAGTATTGAGTTCTTTATTCAAGGCCAATTCACTTCAGTTTGCTCTGAATTCACATCAATGCAAATTCTAATTGAATCTAGATACAGTTTGTGTCATCTGTCAAAAGAAAGTTTGAGAGGCCACAGAAGCCCCCGCATAAAGTGGCTGCTGTTTCTAACTCTAGTAGACATATAGTTTGTGCATGGGCCAGGGCAGAGCTTGGAAACTTGAACTCTTTTGGGAAATAGCAGAGACACCGTGAGACTAACAGGTCACTCTGGTGTTGTTGCTTGCTGATGAAAGGGTAGGATCCTTCTCTCAGGCAGAAACCCACCTGCTCTGTGGAGAAGTTCCATTGTCCTTTTAGACGACATACAGAGCTTCTCTTTGGCTTTAAGTTTATATTTTGAAATGATTCATTATTTTCTAACTTTTCAAAATGACGAATCCATTTCTGGCTTTTTGGTAACAACCCTAAGTAAAATCTTTTTAGTTTCTTCTCTTAAGGCATACATTTTCTTAAAAAGTGTTTCCCACTGCCAGAATGTTCCATTATGATCAGACCGTTCATCAGGGGCTGGACATGTGCTGGCTTCATGTCATGGGGAATGTGTTTGCTATTGCTCTAGATGCCATTAACTCAAGATTTGATTAACTCAAGCTTTTGGGAAGTGTTTCCTCCCATGCTCTCAGCTGGTGTCTCTGCAGTACATGGGAAGGTGGGGTGCATGGGAAAGTGGGGTGCATGGGAAGGTGGGGTTTTCACTAATGACGTCAGTTGTAGGGCTTGGCTGAGGCTCCCAGCCTATCCAGCAGAGTGATTAATGCCAGTTCTGTTCTTGCTTCCCTTGACCCACAGAAGTTGTGTCCTTGAATCTGGGGACTGTAGAGCACCTTGTCCATGTTGGATGATTGACACATTTTCTTGAATCAAAGAGAAACACAGCTGGCCAAAGGTTGTTACAATAGCCTGTAGGACAGATTCAAATGTTGAGGTTCAGGACAGTGACATCAGAGCAATCCAGAGAGTCATTGTAGGGGTGTGTCAATGAACCAGGTAAGAACTTGGTTAAGAACAGTGTTTCTAAGGTGGGTCTTGGTCTGAGTTCTGGGTTCCTTTCTAGGCTGTGTTCTTGAGGGACTAATTTCACCTCCCTGATTATCCCTTAATCTGTAAATTGAAGATCAGTGTATACTTAATAAATTAATAGATGTAAAGTGAGAGAACATATATGTAAGGTTGTAACTCAGTAACACTAGCTATTACTCAGTTCATTGTTATGATTATCACTAATGTTATAGTTGATTTTACTTTCCCTTTTGTTGTATTCTTGGGGGTGGAGCTTAGGGGGTTATGCACACTAGACAAGAAGGTTACCTCACTGTATTGTTATACTGCACCCCCAGCTGCTGCTGCTAACTCCCTATCCCTGTGCTCCTCCTGATTTCAAGTCAGGATCTCATTAACGTTCCCAGGCTGACCTTGAACCCATCCTGTATCCAGGCTAGCTTTGGATTTGTTGTCTTCTTGCCTCAGTGTTCCCAGTAGCTGGGATGACAGACTTGGGGCATAGGACCAGGCTAATACCTTTATTTTTAATAAGCTTGAGATTCATTAATAAACATCTGGGATCCAATTCTTGAATTAAATATAAAATCTATTATCACTGGAAGGGCGAGGTTAGGAAGTAAATCATGTTCTTCTAGCAGTATTCTGTATAGCCATATTTCTCCTCTTCCGTAACCTCACATCTCCTTTGGGAAAGCAACCTTTCCCTTTCTGCATTTAGTTCCAATGGGTTGTTCCTGTGTTTGCCCTGTGATGGGGTCTGGGATGTTGCATGCTTTTACTTTTGCTTTGTTCCCTCTGATCTACAAGGGTTGCCTATGGGCCTGTATGGCCTGGAGGAGCTACAGGCATCTGGTTTTCACATTTCATTTCAAATGCTCCCAGTTCAGAGGGAATAGAGCCTGGGAGGAGCCTAATGCCATCTGTGCCCAGAGCTGAATGCCTATGCCTGTGGATTTTTCCGTGTCTCCAGCCAATGCATTCCTCAGTTGTTTCTTCTTTGAGCCAATTTCTCTTAGTTTTCTCAACCAAGAGTGACAGAAATGGATGTGATTTGATGTGTTTCACAAATCAAAGGGTTTTAAGCCTGTAGAAATGTTTTGTTTTTGTTATCCCTATACCATGGGAACATCTGGCTCAGTCTTTCCATTTATTATTAGTGAAAGGAAGCAAGAAGACAGAGTCCCAGAACCACATGTGTGTGCGTGTGTGTGTGTGTGTGTGTGTGTGTGTGCATGTGCGTGTGCGTGTGTGTGATATTATGTATATATGATTAACAGAAGCACAGTCACTTCGTGGTAACTATCTTACTAAGTTACTTCATGGTAACTATCTTATCTTCTTCATTGACTTGTAGGGTATCAAGTTTTTTGGGTTTCAGTGGGTCACAGCCATCAGGAGCCTTTCCCATTTCTGTTTCTGCTTTTGGGGGATCAAGAAAATGCACAGGAGAACATCTGCAGGTTGTGTGTGACTGATATCTGTCTGATTTAGGTTGACTGGAAAAGGACAGGATAAAGGCATTCCAGAGCCTTCTCTCACCTGGGCATGAATAGCAGAGATACCGACTTGGACACAATGATTTCTGAAGTCAGCAAACCCGATAGAGTTTAGTGTGACCTCCCCTGCACCCTCTGATTCTTTCTTTGTCTATTAATGGAATAAGCCGTACTTTTTGTGTGTGACGCACATGACTGGCTTACTGCCCAAAGAATGATTAAGTGAATGGATTTCAATCAAGTCTAGAGGTAGCAGTTTGTGTTGATACAGATCATTCAGAGTGCTGCGTATGGGCATGGGTAGGGTCTCAGGAGGATGGCAGTGCCATTTTTGCTCACAATTGGCTTGATGAAATGATAATACACATTCGTTGTTTAATGCCCTGTGCTGTCCTTGGCTCATGTAAGCGTTTTGTTGAATGTTTTTGTGTAGAGACTTAATTGTCATTGAAGGCAGCTGTTGCATTGAGCTCATCTAGTTTTCTTCCCAGGATATGAATTAAATTTAAAGCCACATCAGACCAGACTCGGGGTAAATGTTGGGTAGGGCTTTTACCACCTGAAGTGCATTGGGTGTGCTCAGAAAAATCAAGAGGTTCTGAACTAACGTAATATCAAAAAGAGCTTTTACTTGATTTGTTTGATGGAAATCACTACCTGTTATCCCCACCCCCACACAGATTATTAATGGTAACCTGCTGCTATCAAGCCAACCCTCCCTTGTGAGATAATGTGTCTGTATAGCTCATAATGCCTTGTGTTGTGGTGTTGCTAAGGCTACTTCCTACAATTTGTGTGTTTTTACCTTTCTACCTTTCCAACCCGACCTGTACATCTCAGGTTATATGCATAGTGGACCAAGAACCTTTGCATGCCCAGTCTGTGATGTAATGCCTGGCTGGCTTCCTAGCCCGTTGTACTTGGATGACTGAATCATCTCCACACCCCTATTCTTTACTTCCAGCCCTGATAGACAGTATAAATCTCACCTTTCAAAGTACCTACACTAACATCCTGCATGTGATACTTGAGAGCCTTTATTGGGTCGTTTTTCTGCAACTCTTTGCCTGGCTTTCCCAGCCATAAGAAACTGCCTAACCAAAGGCTCTCCTGTTTGCAGCTGCTCTAGGGACCTCATATTGGGTGGCTTGAAAGAGTCTTCCTGTCTAGAACACACACACATTCATCAACAGCTGTATGTGTAACCAGGATGAACTGATGTGAAAATAGTCTTTCTCTCTTTGCAGTAACTTGTTTGTTTTCTCTCCCTTTGTAGTGTCTAATAGTGTCACGTTTCTCTTTTGAAGTCTTACCTGCCTGAAATTATTCAAAGCTTTCAGAAGTCACGTAGTCTGCGGGGCCCCAGTTGTTTCAAAGCCCTTGATGGAGTTGATATGGATGGCTTCCACCAGGCTGGTGTGGGAGCTGACTGCTGCAGTGTGTCTTCTGGGATTGTGCCCAGTGCTCTTGCTTCCATCACTCTTCAACATGAGGAGCTCAGCCACCTCCACAATGCTTCATCCTCTCCACCAAGGCCACTGAGGCCCCGAATCCTTGTCTTTGCAGTGACTTTGTTCAGAGCATCCTTGGAATCCATTCCTACCAGCAAGCTAGGGTCAGATCTTGCTTTTGCATACCCCACACAGGTACCAACTTCCAGGTCCAGGACAGCTCTGAAGATCTCCCATTTCTTCCTCTAAGATGACTCTGAACTTTTCCTATGAGTCTATCAATGAATACTCCAAGAGTCAACCAACCGCATACAAAGACCTCCTTTACTTTGTCCCTTTGAAGAGAAGCTGGTTTGTCTTTCTACAAAGAAGGAGGAGCTCTGGAGCTCTCCTCTACAAAGAGCATATCTTTCCAGGCCCCTGTTTTGTTTATTTAAGCAGAGAAGGTGTGTGTGTGTGTGTGTGTGTGTGTGTGTGTGTGTGTGTGTGTCACAGCTTCCAGCCTTCCCCTGTTCCTGCATATGTGTGTGTGTGTGTGTGTGTGTGTGTGTGTGTGTGTGTGTGTGACTGGCTGTTAACACAGTCAGTACATCATTAGTGGTATTCCTCTCTTTGACTTTGGGACAGTGCTAACCTTTTCCAGCAATGTCTCTACCTGTCTTATTTTCTTAGCTGTATTGAATGCCTGGAGGGAGTTTCCTATTTTTACCACATCTTGTAGAGTTCTAGTAACTGACCCATGCAAAGGTCATTCTTTATACCAGGGTTTCTTAAACTCTTCTATTTACAACCTTTTTTTTCTTTTTCGAGACAGGGTTTCTCTGTGTAGCCCTGGCTGTCCTGAAACTCACTTTGTAGACCAGGCTGGCCTCGAACTCAGAAATCCGCCTGCCTCTGCCTCCCCAGTGCTGGGATTAAAGGTGTGCGCCACCATGCCTGGCTTTACAACCTTTTTATGCTGGAGAAATTTTTTCACGACCCCAGGTATATAGGTATATAAAACAGACATACAAACCAAACATCGAGTGGTTATAAGTCATTAATTAATGCTGGAATATTTTTTTTTACCATTTAATAAACATGAAAGCAAATTTACATACTAATTAGATGTATGTGCTTTTTTTGTCTACAGAGAATACAATCCAAAAATAATCCAGCTTGATACTTACATGCTGAAGAATGATGTAGGAAAAATATTAAATGCCTCTGTTTTTCACAATTATATAATCACTTTTATGAGAGAAGAAAAACTTTGCATGTAAAATGAAAATATTGTAATAACTGTTACATACAATGAAAATCTACCATGTGCAATATACATTGTTATGTATGTCATACGGTGATCTTGAATCTGAACTTGACATGTGTCTGGCTGTTCGTTGGTGTTGTATGACATAATGGCTTGTGAAGTGTGTGCACGTGTTGTGTGTGTGTGCATGCGTGCCTGTGTGCATTCATGTGTGGTGTGTGTGGTGTGTGTGTGTTCAGAATGAAGGCTGCTGTGAAGCTTTGCCTCTGGTTCATTCTGAGAGGCACTGCACCCTCTTCTGTCTCGCCTTTCTTGCCTTGCCTCTAATTGGTCCCTGTTTCTGACAAGCATTCATCTCCTCTTCTGTATCACACAAAACTGACTTAGCATCCTCAAATCATGTTTCTCCCTTGAGATCATGAAATCAGGTACTTGGGGCTTTTCTTCACTCCTTGTCTCAGGTGGCACACGTATGGGAAGTGTGTGAAAATGGCCCTCATGGTGATCCCTGCTGCATGGAGTTGAACTGAGGAGTTTGAGTTGGACTTTGTGGGTAAAGCCATTTGAGTAGGGTGGAGCAGAGTCAGGGGAACTCTGGAGAACAGTGTTTCGCCCACAGCTTTGCTTTCTGTGGTTTTAGTTAGCAATGCTTGAACAGAACCATAACATGTTAAATGGTAAATTGTAGAAGGGACTATTAAGTTTTGAATCTGTCCTTAACCAATGAGAAGAGAGCTGAAGATACAGGGATTACTGATAGCCAGTAGCTAGGGACCGTTCGAAGCTTTTCCTGTGTCCCCTGCTTTAATAGAGGCAGAAGAAGTCTTAGGCACAACCATGGTTAATTGTTTTGAGTAGAGTGAAAAAGTCCAATGTACTCTCATTTTAACCTGAGTTGGAAACCATCCTTTGTTTAGAATTATCTGGACTGTGTTTGTAGCCACTTAGTAGAGATCTTGTTTTCAGGTAGATGGTTGTGGTATCACAGAGCTCATGTTCAAGCAATCCTACTTTTACTTACCTGAGAGGGGTATATTCAGTGCTCCCAGTGGATACCTGAACACTCAGTACTGAAACGTCTCATATATACATATATACATATACACATATACACATATACACATATACACATATACACATATACACATATACACATATACACATAGATACATAGACACATAGACACATAGACACAGACACATAGACACATATACATACATATATACATTCAAACATACACACATACACATATGTATCATATATACAAATTTAATGCCTTCTCTGTCATAATTACATACCGTGGGTATAATATTCAGAGTGTGACGTTTCATGGAAAAACTAGGCAGGTCTGTTTTTCCTTCACAGTTTCATAGATGAAGTTTCATTCTTGTCAATGACCTTAGCAACCTCGGGATACATTTTAACCTTCCTCTTAATTAAGTTGAGACCTTTTACCTTTTCACTTACAAGAAATATTTTGTTTTTTGTTTTTTTGTTTTTTAGAGACAGGGTTTCTCTGTATAGCTTTGGCTGTCCTGGAACTTGCTCTGTAGACCAGGCTGGTCTCAAACTCAGAAATCCACCTGCCTCTGCCTCCCAAGTACTGGGATTAAAGGCATGCACCACCAAAGCCCAGCTTACAAGATTTTTATGGATTCTCTTTGGCATATTCAGATTCCCACTACTACTCCTCTTGCCCCTTTGAGATGTTAGTAAGTTAGATGAGAGTTACTTAAACATAAGCCTACACTATGGTGCCAATCAATCTAATATCCAAGATGGCTACCAAGCAGCTAACAGGGAGGTCATATTTAGTGTGGATACATTAGACAAAAGGATGACTTATGAGTTAGGAGGTATAGAGTAGTGTGACCTGAAAGGTTATATTACCTAGGATGGCTAAAAATAGAAAATGTAATAATTGTTTATTCCTAGAATTTTCCATTAACTATCTTCGGATTGGTTGATCCTGGGTAGATGAGGCCATTCTAAGGAAAACTACAAAGGGGGAGTTTGTTGCCAGCTATAAAAGTCTTACAAGGCAATCTGCTACTCTAAAGAGAAGTCATGAAAGTGCTCTGTCTGACTAAAAGGTGAAAGTTCTTGACCTAAGATATGCAGAACAAAACAAAATGTTATGTGCCCATGCTGCTGAGAGCAGATCTATAACAGTAATGAATCACATGTCTGTAAAACTGTGAAGAGAAAGAAATGCATTTGCTCGCCGTGGAGTCTCATACGGAGAGACAGCGAGGGCCAGAGTTCATGTTCACATTACAGTTGTTCATGACAGACATGAGTAGAAGAGAGAACTGTGTTCCACCATAAAGCACTGAGCTCACACAAAGACTCCAGCAACAGCGTTCATACAAGCGAGGCCAAGCCATCACTATAGTAAGGAATGCTTATTTAGAGGCAGATTAGATGGTTTAGTATTATCCACAGATGCAGGTATAACAACAGCAGGTGTCTTGACACGTGTACTTTTTGAATAAGGAGTCCATTTGGCTTTCTTCAACTCCTCTTACTCTGAAAATGTTAGCATCCGTTGCTCTGCAGTGACAGGCAGTCAAGGTCTCAGGCTCTTAAGGTTGCTGAGCTGAGGAATCAAAACAAATGAGAGATAAACAAACAAGATAATTACAAAGTTGCAGGGTGAATGCTACTGAGGGAGTAAACCAAGCGAAAGGTTGAACAGCTGAAGGAAGCACTTCCAACTTACATATTCAACAAATCCCCGAGGAAATTTTCATTAGATTCTGGTTCTACCTTTACCAGTATGTCCCCTGGAACTAAGCTAGTTCTCCAAATTGATCTCAGTTTTTTTTTTCCCCAATCCTATACTATCTTCTGGTGGTCAAAGAGCCACTTCTTGGCAAGGGCATATTGGCATTCCCCATAGACTTCTGCAGGCTTCGCTTTGGTTGCTTGTTAGTTATGTAATTCTCTTCCAAAGTGCCCATGCTTTGAGTTTTCTGTTTCACCTGGGGCTGCTCCGCCTTTGGGGGGTAGTGACAGTCTTAGAACTGTAAGCTCCCAGAATGCATAAAGATGTCTGCTGTGCCCATACTTGGGAGAGAGAAAGGCATCCAAAGAGCGAGGAGCAAATGCAGGATGTCACTTTGATACTGTACCTCCAGTCAGCCCACCCCCTGAGAATGTCCTTTGCAGAACTGGAAATGTGGGTTTGAGGGTTTAAGTGTGACTTTTACTTTTAAGTTCTTCCATTGAATACATAGCAAATCTTTTGGTTAGATTTAAAAAAAAAAATCTATTGAATTTCAAATATCCATGTGACTGTGTTCAGGCTGGTTTTGTGTGTCAACTTGACACAAGCTAAGAGTCATCAGAGAGAATGGAGTCTTAGTTAAGGAAATGCCTCCATGAAATCTAGCTGTTCCTGACAAACGCAGAAGTGGATGCTCACAATCATCTATAGGGCAGTACACAGGGTCCCCAATGTAGGAGCTAGAGAGAGTACCCAAGAGTTGTAGGGGTCTGCAACCCTATAGATGGAACAACAATATGAACTAATCAGAACCCCCAGAGTTCATGTCTCTAGCTGTATATGTATTAGAAGATGGCCTAGTTGGCCATTATTCCGGAAGAAAGGCCCTTGGTCTAGCATTGTCTATAGGCCCCAGTACAGGGGAATGCCAGGGCCAAGTAGCGGGAGAGGGAGGGTAGGGGAGCAGGGCGGGGGGGGGGGAGGATATAGGGGACTTTTGGATAACACTTGAAATATAAATGAAGAAACTAATAATAAATAAATAAAAAAGTGGAAGAAAAAAAACATTGATGATTAATGGGGGGCGGTCTCAGCCCATTGTGGGAGGTGCCATCCCTGAGTAGGTGGTCCTGAGTTCTATAAGAAAGCAGGCTGAGGAAGCCAGGGGAAGCAAAGAAGGAAACAGCACTCCTCCATGGCCTCTGGATCAGCTCCTGACCCCAGGTTCCTGCCCTGTCTGAGTTCCTGTCCTGACTTCCTTTGGTGAAGAACAGCAATGTGGAAGTGTAAGTCGAATGGACCTTTTCTCCCCAACTTGCATTTTGTTCCTGGTGCTTTTTGACTCAGCAATAGAAACTCTAACTAAGATACTGTGTACTCAGAAATCTGTTTGTTGGTATATGTCTTGTGTGGCAGCAGTGCCTTGAACTACATGTTTATACATACATGCATACACATAACTTGTGACTCCTAACTTAGGTGTACTCATCAAAAAAACCCTATAGCTGGACATTGTATTTCTTGTTCTTTGATGACTTGAGTTTCTCTGTGGCTCTTGGTTGTTCTTGTGTAATGTATGCCCCCTTGAAGAGGCCTTTAGGACAAAGGTGCTTTTTGATATCTTTTTTAAGAAATGCATTTCATCACACAGGATATAAATATTGAAATGAATGAATATGGTATAGCACACTCAGAGCTACACTAAGCAACAAAAAAGATCCTCTCAGTAGGAATACGGGGGATGATGAAGGAATAGTCCTTGAGTTGTACCCTTTTACTGAGTCTATGCAGGGCAGGAAGGATGCTGGTACTGGCCAAAGGGAGTATACCTTATTTTATGTCCTTAGTAGTCATTTTCTTTCCCCACAACAGCCTTATTATGTTAGCATTATCCTCACTTTATGCCAGAAGAACATGATGGTCAGAAATATAAAACTCATAGCTAGGGGGCATTGGAACATGAATCTGAAACACTGTATATCTGGTCTCAGAGATGTTAATCCCTTACTGCCTTATTTCCAAGCAAAAGTGAAAGGCTACCTCTAATTAGAGGGAATGTCCTACAGAAAGGAACAGAAAAGGGATCCATCCCCTTGAAATGTTAGAGTCTCACAGATAATCCTTGCTGATCAAGTATAAGATAATAGCTAAATGAGCTAGGTCTTGAGGTCCAGCAGAAATTGAGCAAATGTATAAGACTCGGGGCCTTTTGGGTGTGCACCGTGGGGTTTGATAAGCGCTTTTAGCAGGTGTGAGCTGGAACTCGTGATCTCCATGCTGGAGTCAAGCACTGTGTCAGCGGGAGGAGGCTGTGGGAAGCCGTTGTCATGCCAGCAGTAGAAGAACCGGTATGAAGCTGAGGACCCGTGGTAGAAAAACAGTGTAGAGCTTTGAGAGCGAAGACACATGTCGTGCATGGTTGAAGAGCTTCTTGGTGATTATGAGTTGATTGTGATCAGAGAGATGGAATCAGAAGAGGGAAGGGTCACTCCTAGATGACTGGAGGGGAGCAGGGCTTAGGGAAGGGGAAACAGGGGGCAGGAACAGGTACACCTGACTGCAGCTTAAAATTGACAGGGAACAACAAGGCATTCACATTCACTTACTGTAAATATATTCAGCAATCCAGTAGGCATTTTCCTTTAGCAGATTTTAAGTAAAATTTCTCACTTTAAACTTTCCTGTAGACTGATGTTTTTATTTTACTTTCTTATTTAGTATTCGGCAGGAACTTGGGTCCCTGTAGTGTACTTAGAACTATCGGTCTTGTTTCTTTTCACGTGACTTGCGTTTTCTATTATCAGAGTTGTTGAAAGAATATTTGTCAGTATTTGCAAGGCTGTAGCAAGCCTTCACATTCTTACTGTGAGCCTCCTGCTGCACTGACAATATTCCATCTCAGCTATGCTGAGAGATCCTTGACCCCATCACACTGATTTACAGCTAAGCTGCAGCTTATCCAAGTTACAAGGGACATTTGGTGAGTCTAATGAGTTATTGCATATGATGGGTGACAAATTCACAAGGATAATTGGTGAACTCCAGGCAAATGGCTCTCAGTAGCTGGTCTCCTCCAACAGCAACCACACAGAGCTCTAAACTTTGCGTCCTTCGACTGTGATGCCCACTTGTGTGTTTTCTATACCCACTTATCACTGTTTCTCTTAAAGACATATTTGCATCTACAGGAGTGATGGTGGGGATGGAAATGCACAGATGTCCTTGCCTTCAGGGGATCAGTACAGGAGGTGTGCTCCAGGACAAAGCTTGTACCTGACAACTGCAGGTGACAGTGCTTGGCAGCCTCTGCAGAGGTGTGGAGTCTTGAAGAGGGGAGGCTGTTGAGAAACTTGTTTTCTACCCAAAGCACCTGCATCTTTGCAGGAATCCATTGTTGATTACAGAGCCTTCTCTGGCTCTCCTCAGCACCAGTTAGAATGCCCTTTGGGCATGAGCCACTCTGACATATCAAGAAAATGTGTGAGGAGCAAAGGACTTGTCAGTTCATGGCGAAGTCTGAAACTCTTAGGTTAGAATGGATGTATTAAAGAGTAGTACCCATGGATACATGAGTGGCTGTGTGCATGCATGCATGCGTGCATCTGTGTGTGTGTGTGTGTGTGTGTGTGTGTGTGTGTGTGTGTGTGTGTGTGTGTGTACAGATGATTTTATCAGAACTGTGGTAGGTGATTCTGAGTATAGGTTTTTCCTTGCTACCTTTGGCCTGTTTTTCTGTGAAGAGAGACTATGGATAATACTTGCTACTTAGGAGTCAGCAGACACCTTATCACCCATGTGCCAAATCATTTCCAGTGCCCATTTGTAATCTGTCTGAGCCAAGATGGTCACTATAGAATGCTTACATTAGTGTACAGGGAGGTAGAAGATGCTGCTGTTGTTAGTATAATTCAGGCTTTTGATATTTTGATGTTTGATGGTGTTGGGTGTGGATTGGGTAGAGTAATAAAAAACGTGTATGGAGGCCAGACTCAGGGCAGAGGTAAATGAAGTTTGCTAAGCTTAGCAAGGATTCTTCAGTAAAATGACTTCTAATGCATTTCCCAAAACATAAGTCTATGTTCTGGAAAAGAAGCAAGATAATATTTGAATTTATTGACTGGGAGATAGTACACTTTCTTAGATGAATGCTCTTTCAAGAAAATCACAATGAAATCTAATAGTGAAAGGGACATACTATAAATCAGTACCCCAACACTACTCCAGAGTAGTGAAGCGTTTTTGGCTTTATGCTACGTTGATTTTTGATCAAGAGGCTCCCTTAGTGTTTATTTTATTTTATTTTATTTTATTTTATTTTATTTTATTTTTTATCATTATTTTGAGACACTGTCTTACTATTTAGCCCTGGTTAACCTGGAACTTGCTGTGCAGACCAGATTGGCCCAGAACTTACAGAGATACATCTGCTCCTGCTGTCCCACCCACAACACCTGGCCCTAGAGACTTTTATAAGCAATAGATATTTAGGTTCCTAAATGCACAGACTACGTGCAGTGACCTTTTTCCTATACTATGTTGGATTTATCTTTGCAATTCCTTCTGTAATTTTGAATGACTTAGTAATATTGCAGCAATATCCTGAGTAGCAACAGTTCCTATTTTGGATCTAGTTATGGGGAACCACTGATGTTATTTATGGGGTTGCTGAAAATGCTCATATATGATAAACCATAACTTCTTAGCAAATAGTTCCTGGGTCTTCTATAAACATGGCCCTCTACATCTTACAGTTGTTTCTCTCTTTTTCCCTTTCTTTCTTTCTCTCTCTCTCTCTCTCTCTCTTTCTTTCTCTCTTTCTTTCTCTCTCTCTCTTTCTTTCTTTCTTTCTTTCTCTCTCTCTCTCTCTTTCTTTCTCTCTTTCTTTCTCACTCTCTTTCTTTCTTTCTTTCTTTCTTTCTTTCTTTCTTTCTTTCTTTCTTTCTCTCTCTCTCTTTCTTTCTCTCTTTCTTTCTTTCCCTCTCTTTCTTTCTTTCTTTCTTTCTTTCTTTCTCTCTTTCTTTTCTTTCTTCCTTTCTCCCTCCCTCCCTCCCTCCCTCCCTCCCTCCCTCCCTCCCTCCTTTCCTTCCTTCCTTCCTTCCTTCCTTCCTTCCTTCCTTCCTTCCTTCCTTCCTTCCTTCTTTATAGACAAGGTCTTGTATAGCCCAAGATGACCTCACACTCACTGTGTAGCTGAGGTTGACCTAGAACTCTTAATCATCCTGCCTTTATCCTCCAAGTGCTGGCATTACAGGCATGTATCACCCTACCCGGTGGGTGGTTTTTCAAATGCATGAAGTTTGTTTTAAGTCTTGTTCTCTTAAAATAAAATAAAATTTCTTCATTTTTCTTTTTTATTTACTTATACAGTAAATTGAGGCATGATAGCACATATAAATAAAAAAGAGCAGACTAAAATTTGAAGAAACTTAAAATTGAAAGAAGAAATAGAATAGAAGCTAATTAGGGAAAGAGGCACTATTCTTTTATAGCTTAGTAGAGTATTGCATTTATATCCCAGTATCTTAAATTCTATAGAATATCTATCAGGCTAGTTCATGAGCAAATATATGAGGTATCCTTAGGCACTTTATCTGGTAGACCTGTGAAAAACCTAAGTTACAAGCTAAAGAATGCAAGCGCACACAAACACAGCGCTATAAAGCATGATGATGAAGAGAGATGCTGTTAAGCCACTATGAAGACAACTTAGCTGTCCATCTTTAAAGAACATCCTATGTGCAGGAGTGTTTACCTGCATGTATGTGTGTGCACTGTATAAGTGCTTGGCACTCAGGGATGTCATATGAAGGCATTATGGCTGCTGGAACGGGAGTTACAGACTCTTGTGAACTGCCACATGGGTGCCAGGAGTTCATCCTGGGTTTTCTGAAGAGCAGCCAGTGCTCTTAACCATACAGGCATCTCCCCAGCCCCAGATGTTCACTTTTTCAAAGAATGATATTTGACTGTATTTGATCTATGTATTATCTATTAAGTATATTACATTTGCTGAGCTGAGAGGATAAGCAACACGGCATTTGTCTTCTAAATGCTTTGTTCTTTAGGGCTCACAAATGAAGGATCATTACGTTATTATAACATCTTTTAAAAACTCATTTTACTGATTCTTTGTGAATTTCACATCATGTGGCCCAATCTCACTCCTCTCCCCATCCCTCCATATCCTCTCTCTATCCTTGCAACCTCTTCCCAAAAGAAACCTAATCAAAATCTCGCCAAGGATGCTGTGGTGTGTCATGGTGTGTTGCACAGTATAACCTTTTGCCCAAACAGTTTTACTTACAAATGTTTGTTGCAGTGGTCTGGTTCAAGGCCTCTGGCTTCTGCTACACTATTAATACTGCATCTTCACCAGGGACTCCCCTCAGATATCCTAAGTCACGGAGTTACTGCAGTTTTGATTCTGCAGGACTGGGCTGTTCAGCACTCCAGCAGTTTATAGAGGATGTAGATGCTGGGGTGGGCCAACTCAAAGCCCTGATTCTGGACCTGGGTGGTAGCTGTGTTGGTCATCCCACCAACTCTCTCATGCTCAGCCCATGAGGCCAGCTATCCTGCATCTACACCACCACTGGGTTCAACTTTCTATCACTGCCCAGGCTAAAGGCAGAGTCAGCTCACCCAAGTGTCATAGCCTTTGAGGAATGGGGCCAGCTCTTATGTTCTTATGTTCTTGTGAGTGGCTCTCACATTCCCACATTATCATGGCCAGCTCTCCTTACTGCCACAGGTGACAAGGGGCAGGGCCAGATCTCTGACACCCACATCATCAGGGCCAGTTCTACTGTGCTAACAGGTGATGTGTAGGGTCTACTCTCTCGAATGCTGCAGTGAAGGGTGGGGCGAGCTCTCTTGCTCCTACACTCCCCAGATGATGAGTGAGGCCAGCTCTGCACAGCCCTTGGATATCAACATGGCCCCAGCCAGCAGCCCAAACTAGGGACATCTACATGGCCTTTGGTGGTAACATGGGCCAGAGACATCAACACAGACGTCTGCTACTGCAGGATCATGGACCCACCAGACATGGTTCTTGGTGGCAGCATGGGCCAAGATACCAGGCAGCGCAGGCTGTTCACATCAGGCTCCTGTTTGTGTGTCCAGGACCACCTATTTTCACGATGTGTATACTGTTCTGCTTCTGTTTCATTTCTGCACCTCCTACTCGCACATCTTAGTGGCATGTGGATCTGGATGTCTTCGGCCCCATGTGTGTTGCTTGGCAGCAAGGTGGGAATTGTCTGTGCATCCACATTTTCTTAATGGGGAATGAGCCCCACCCCTCAAGATTTGCAAATATATGTGTCTCACCACTGTCTAGGTCAGGAGATAGAAAACTTCTGAGTCAGAATGGGTCCAGGAAATGGAGGTCAGCATAGCTCCAGAAAGGACAAATGTGGTTTCGTAATCATTAGACGATACTTTTAGAGACTGCTTTGATCAGATACCACCCTCACCATGCTTCTCATGGCTGCACTGGTGGGGGGGGTTTACAATAGTGCTAGAATCATGGGGGTGTGCCTAATTATGACATCTTCATCCTGCCTCACAAAAAATAATACTTATGTATACCACTGAATGTCCAGATTATAAACAAATTCCATTTGAATTTGTATTTAGCAAAAATTGAGTTAATGTTTAGACATGATATTTGATAATAAGGTCTGATAAGTCCAAGGATACAGGTATTCATTTTTAATTTTATGGACTTTATTATAAAAATTTTTTTTTGGTAAACAACAAAAAAGTCACACCTCAGTTAACCGGACATAAAGTCTGTACAATGTCATGAACTTACACACAATTATAGCTGGCATTTAAAGTGGAAGATTTACATTATATTTTATACTTTCAATATAATACTTATTTTATAAACTCACCCATCCCCAAAACCAAAAAATCCACAACAGTATCATAAGTAGAAAAACTATTAGTTTTCTCTCCTTGTTTGCTGTCACTGTAATTGCTGTTACTACTCATGTCCAATAATTCCTGGTTGCCTTATATTTAAGTTTTCTTGTTTTGGTTTCAATATTTTTTTTAACAATTTTATAAATAGTTTGATTTTAGTTTTCTGATAAACTATCAAAGATAACCATTTCTAAGGAGCTTCTGTTGGGCTTATTTTGTTGGCCTTTCAATGTAAAATAAAGCCTGAGTTTTCTATAATTTCAGGAGCTTTCAAAAGCTATCACTTTTTATATGACTCAAATAGTTTAAGGGCTGTCACACTAACATTACTATGTGTATTAGGACGATAACCTTCTAGCACCGAATCAACCATCAGAACACATACCAGAAGACCCACAGATATGTCATTCATCAAGAAATTCCCCAAGTATCCTCAAAATAATGAATTCTAAGATTTTTATCTCATTACAAAGGCAAACAAATAGTCAAACAACCTCAAATAAAAATACCCACATAAGCAGGCCACACACGGAGAAAGCATAAAATAATTTAAACAGTACACAAAGTGTTAAAACCATGTCTAGTTGTACCTAGAAAATCCCTGTGGCTTCCAGTGTCTGTCACCAGTCAGCCATTATACTCTTGCTCATGGGAGTTCATTTCCATAGAGAGTTAGGAAAATATTATTAGCTGTGACTCATATAGCTCTGGCTCATCTAATACTGTTTTTCTTTTATAGTATTAGTTTAAAATTGGTCTTAGGTTTTAATAAATGTACTGATTAAAAATTTAAGGACAATTATTTTGGAGGACATATCAGAATGAATGGAATAAAACTTATTTGATGGAAAATTTCATATACATCTCAAAACAAAGTGGTTCCCCCAGCTTCACAATCTTATCCCTCTTGAAGCAAAGACATGGAAAGTAAACAAAGAGATTTTCTTATATTGGGTTGGTGGTCTATCTTTACAGATGGGTAATTTAATTAACAACATGTTACTATATTGACATAAATTCCTAAAGTCCCACAAAAAAAACAGACTAAGCTCATTTGCTTCATTGCAAAACCAGAGTGGGTGTGGTCTATTCAGGATAAGTTTTCATCACCTCTATTGCTATTCTCTACTAAGTAAATAAAACCACTTCCTACTTGGGAGATGCCAGTCATACAGCAACCATGTGGTTTACTTTGCAAGGAGAGGTTGCCAATGTGATATGCACACTCTCCTGATCCTCCTTTTCTAGCACCTGCTGCTCTCCAGAGAGCAGCCAGACCCCTTCCCTCCACACCATGGGAAGGAGAGAAAAGCCTTGAGATAAAGCTGTCTGTCTTAGAGACAAGAAAGGGACACAGCCAGTGGACTTGTATTCCTGTTCATTCTTCACGCATCCTGAATATTTTATGGCCAAAGCTTTTAGTTTTGTTATAGAAAAAACATAGTCTAGATTTGCCAAAGAGCAGACAACAACAGACTCACATCTATAATAGTGTAAGAACAGGTGAAGATGTGCCAAGGGACTGATTCTTCAGGACACCATGTCTCCTTTTATATTAAGCCCGCACCATGGACTGTCATGGCAAATAAGTTCCTACAGTCTTATATCTTAGAGTTTCAAACCTGCCATAAATCTTGTGTTCTTTTAGGGAAGGGCTTTTATAGCAACAAATGTACAATTTCATATCATGTTATTAGAAGCCAATTTATTGTTTTTGGCTAAAAAATTAAAATTAATGTGTTGGCAACTTAGTCATCTCAAGGCAGTCTTTGGCAACCTTGCTCCCAGCCAGCCAGCTTCTTCTCCTGCCTATGTTTGCTGCTCTAAAGCCTTATTAATTTCGATTTATGTGAACATGGACTGTAGAATGAGAAAGCCTCAGGCCACCAGGCTTTAATAGTGAATTGTTCAAAGACATTCATTTAAGAGAGAAAAAAATGGCTCCTCACCAATAATTGAATTATTTTTACCTATCTTGCATGGCTTCTACTAAGATAGGGAATATCGTGTGTAATGCCTTCACTGTAACACTGGGCGCAGATTTGTGCTAGGAAAGAGTTCACTGAGAAAACACGTTTGAATGTCATATCTAGGACAGGTGCCCAGTTCCATTGCATTTCTTTTGGCATACTGTTCCTCCTCCTTTACATGTAACCTCTCTTCCAGTTCCAGTTTGTATTAAATGCATGGCCTCAATTGAAGTTAGGGATACATGTTTAATCTTTGTGAGGGAGAATCAAAGAGTTAAAGAGGGATAAAAGCCCAGATCAATTGCAGAGGACATTAACCCCTCAAGTCCATAGTTTTCAGTGGCTGTTACAATTCATGACCCTTTAAAAATCAGATACATAGGCCGAACCATATGAAAAACTGTAATGTACTTTGGATTAACCTAGAGTTTTGCTAAGACAGTGGCTTAGAGTTTTGCTAAGGCTTGGAGATGAGAAGATGACGGAATGGAGAGAATGGCCTGATGTTTTCTATGTGGCTTTCTTTTCCCTCAAGCTATAAAGGGGTATTAAAGCTACAAATGAGTTTACATTTCAGGAAGTCAGATTTTCCTTTACCATAAAGAGGAACTTAAAAGCAGTACTGTGCATAGTAGGAATGATAGTCAGGAGACCTGGCGTTCCCTAATAAGGGGGTTTTAATTCTTATAATTGCCTGGTATCTAATACGTTGAAGTTGGCATTTAGATGGAAACTTTAGTGTCAACGTTTTGGAAATCTAAATAGTAATAAGTTGTACCTTAAACTAGTAGACTGTGTATTTGGATTAATACGAGGTCTATCTTCAGCTGACTGAATGGTATCTGACATTCAAAATAATTGTTAGCAATTGCTGTTTAATGGTGTTATACCAGTGTGTGCGATTTTAATTTCTTCAAGATTAGCATTTTATGGTAGCAAAAACTCAAGAGATTGAAGTTTGTTCTAGATGTTCATGAAGTTTTAGAAAAGAAAATATTTACGAGGGACGACTTTGGAAACCTTTACCCCTGCTTCCGTTCTTCTCCAACGGTGCTGCTCAGAAGACATTTTTTATTAAATATTTTCTTCATTTACATTTCAAAAGCTATCTCAAAAGTTCTCTATTAACCCCCCCCCCCCACTCCTGTTTCCTGGCCCTGGTATTCCCCTGTACTGGGGCATATAATCTTTGCAAAACCAAGGGCCTCTCCTCCCATTGATGGCCTACTAGGCCATCTCAGAGGACATTTTTAATGATGGATTTTGTTTTGCAAATACAAAAATATTACTGCTGCAGAGGGGTAAAACAAACAGCTCCTGGAAAATTGATAAATTAATGTTATACAGGTCTTTGAAATTTTATGAAGATAACATTAAAAATCACATGTAGATGGAGTATCACAGTCCATGGAACTATGTCACAGTTCTGGGAAAATGTGCAAATTGTGGATTCAGTGATTTCTTTGCTGAAGATAAATTCTGGGATTTCAGAAGACAATGACATAAGATAATGTTTTTTTTTTTTTCTCAATTCTGTTTCCTTTGTGCATGTGAAGAATCTAATTGGTTAAAGGGTGGGAGTACTCATGACTAAATGGGAAATGCGCACGCGTGCACACACACACACACACACACACACACACACGTGCACAGCATGTAGGTGATTACATTTAGTTTTTTTAGTTACTCTACAGTTTTCTCAGTTTTTACAGATAATGGTCAGGTTACTTTCCAGAGTTACATGGGTTATAAAAGGTGGGCCTGGGGTTTAAACAATATCAGATTCCAGACGGCACACCCTCTGCCACTCCTCTCCTACATCGAGACACAAAGCCTCCAAGGAATAGCTCTCTGAGGGTGCCGGGTGCTTGCTCCCACCTCTAATACCCTGTACGGACATGGGCTTGAATAGACGCCTTAATATCAGTGGCTGACAGAGGTGCTTGCAACTGCTCATAATTATAGCAAAAATTAGTACAAATCAACCCCCCCCACAAGTTTAATCTTTGTCTATCAGATCTAAAAGTCTGCTGTTTGAAATGGAAATGAGAGTTAGTGAAAAGTAAAGTTAGAATTATTAAGAAAAGGNTGATTCTCAGCCAGCAGGGGTGAGGGGCTTTCTTTCCTTCCAGTGCCTCTTTAATTTTCTTGTTCTATTCTGTTCTGTTACCTTCAGGATATCTCTAAGGAAATGAGCACTCCTAAAATCTCCCAGATACCAGCTGAGAGATGCAATGTTAATTTAATAATTTGTAATAAAAGATAGTAACTCAAATAGCCACCCACCAAAGAGAAGTCGCCTAAATGAGTTTTCAAAGATATATAGCCTGGAGATTTCTGCAGCTGTTTAAATATTTTTCAAAGAGGGATAGAGTGGCATAAAGCTTCGCTGTAAAGATAGCCCCATAATAGATTTGTGAAAATAGGTTGCAAAGCAGTGGGCGGATTCTGATGTTTTCTTATGTTTCTTCATACATAGAAGTGCAGAAGGAAGTGTTACCAAAATGTTCTTGTCCCTCTCCCTTATGTGTGTGTGTGTTCTTTTTCTTTTTCTTTTTCTTTTTCTTTTTCTTTTTCTTTTTCTTTTTCTTTTTCTTTTTCTTTTTCTTTTTCTTTTTCTCTTTCTCTTTCTCTTTCTCTTTCTCTTTCTCTTTTTTTCTTTTTCTTTTTTTTCTTTTTCTTTTTTTTCTCTTTCTCTTTCTCTTTCTCTTTTTCTTTTTCTTTTTCTTTTTCTTTTTCTTTTTCTTTTTCTTTTTCTTTTTCTTTTTCTTTTTCTCTTGAAACAGGCTCTCACTTTGTAGCCTGGGCTACCCTTTAGCTTGTAATTCTCCTATTTCATCAGAGATTACAGCCACATATAACTAAGCCCTTGTAGTTTATGTTTTTCATGGTTAGAGTCGATGTAGTTTTTATTTTATTTTTTTCCCTCCTATTTTTTTCTTTTAGTAAACTATCTGCAGCGAATAATTTGTCATTAAACAGAAACATGTTTTTTTTTCTTATTTCAAAATTAATTTATTTGAAAATGTTAAGCTGCTCTCTTTACACCTCTCATGTCTTTCTCATGCTTACCATCTACCCTTCTCCCACTAACTGCTGCTCTCTCTTGTCCAGATTCATTACTCGGTCTTCTTGTGTGGCCCACCTACTTTAACCAGAGCGTTCTGTGTGAGCCCTGGATTGCAGCTACCCAATGGAATCCAGTGTGATCCCCTCCCCCAAAGCAGGGTGAAGTGGAACCCAGGGTATTCATGAAAGTGTCTTAATTTCAAGTAAATAATTTTCCAGAGGAACAAATTTTGCTTGAAAACCATGTGTGTAAGAAGATATCAGAGAATCCCTTTGGAGAACGCATGCCAAGTTGCTTTACATTTGCTTCTAAAAGGTGGAAAATGCTTATAAAGGAATAGGGAAATGAAAAAGAGAAGCAAGAAGTTAGGAATTATGTCATTCTTAATGGAAATGGACACTTACTACTGACTGCATCTGAAAATCTGTACTAAAGGCATAGGTCCAGTCAGCCGCTTAAAAAGCAACGCCCACCTATGAGGACTGGACTCTGCCCACAGTGCAGCGCTCATCCTGGAATGGAGCCTCATCTCTGCCTCACAGGCATTGCCTTTCCAGGAATTGGCCATTTCAGTCAGAATGATAGATTTAGAAAAAAGTCTATAATGCAATCGAAATTGAGAATTTTATCCACATTTTGTTGTAGCTCATAAAACCTGAAATCACTCATATAAAGCCACAAAATAGCAAAAGGAAATCGATGTCTCTGTATTTGCCCTAAATGTTATATTTAAAAAGCACTGTATTGGATTGATGGCAAAGTTTTTAACTGGGGGGAGATCACATGTCTTTGACGAAGCATGCTTAGCTGGTGCTGCCTAACACGGACAGAAGATAGGTTAGAGACATCTTGTGTGTTATCTGTTTATTTCCGGCCACATCCTGACCTAGCAGGAATTATTTTTTACAGCCTGTTCCCTTTAGGGCAGCATCCTGTGGGAGTGAGCGCCTGCTTCCTCTTGACTTCCTGTGTATTTAAAGCACTCTGACCAAGAGCCAGTGCAATGTATGTGCTGGTTTTATTTTCTCTTGCCAGGTTCAATTTTCATCTAGAGATGAAATTATTATTCCTTTCTATATAAGTTTAGAATGAATAGAATACTTCCCAAGTCAATAGGCTAAAGCATAGATTAAAGGTCAAACGAAAACTCACTATTGAAAACAAGACACTGCCCCACCCCCAGTGTTTATGAATTAAGGCAGGCTAGATGGAACCTATTCAAGGCCACTTGATGCTGAAAGATGGCGATGGTCAAGTCACGTGTCCATTGCCTCCCTTTCCCCCTCTCTCATGTCTCTTTCCCTCAGCAGCTGGAGCTGCAGCCCATTCCCTGGGGTTGTGCTTTTTGCACTTCTTTCTACTGTGCTGGTGCCATTCCAGGATGAGCACTGCACTATGGGCAGCATGTTGGATGCTGACTTAGGCTTTTCCTCTCTGGCCAGCACCTAGACTGCAGGATAGCCAGTCCCTCCTGTCCAAGTCCCATTTCTATGTAGGGCAGAGCTGAGGGTTCGCTCTCCTTAGGCTTTAGATCACTCCCTCACCTGGCAGCAATCCAGAGGAAATGTAAATGTGGTGGACTGTAATAGGTGTTTATAGATAAGGGAAAAGAACATATATGTTGAGGATAGAGTGTCTTAGAGTGATTGATCTTCTGGTTCTGTAAGTTCAAAGGAAGAAAAGAAATGGTCAAAGTAGAACCTTTGGTCAGGAAGTTCCATCATGGATACTGGGTTTCCCCCTCCTTCCAGTGTGCTGGTGTTCTCTTTCTTCTTGCTCAAAGAAGAATCCTTTCTTTGAACCTCCACAGTCAAGACTTCCTCCCTCTGTTAGGCTTATGTTTCACTGCATGATTGTCTACAATGTTGCATTAGCCAACAATGAGTGTTCACTGTCTGACCTTATGCCCGGTCAGCAAGATGGGGATACTTCATGGAGGAGTTGGTACAAACAGTATGGTATGAATTTCACCTTTCTAGGTCCCATTCCCTGTTGCAGGAAGTATTAAAAAGAACCGGCATGTTTCTGAGCTTCACCCTGCTACGCTCTGCTCTGGGCAGTCTGGAAGGCCTGTTCTTATCTCATGGAGACTCTCTGGCCCGGACAGAGCTCCCGAAACATCTCTACCCAGCTCACTACGTTCCTACTGGCAGTCGTTCCTATGTTCCTATAAGTCAAATATAGTTTGAAATGTGCAGGGGAGACTATCTCTAGGTGCGCAAGTGAGGAGAATGAAAATCAAAGAAGAGAAAACAAATGATGGAGAGAATAAGTTTCATGTGATGTGAGCTGTTAGGAGACAGGAGGAAAGACCATTCTGAATAGACAATATTGAAAATTTACATTGTAATACATATGTAGGAATACTTTTTAATTACTAAACTTTTTATATATGTGAATTTCTATTCATTTTTGATCATTTACCCTATCATTTTTTTTTACCTTCTTCTGTTTTCTCTTGTTATACTAAAGAGGTACAATTCACTGAATTTCATCTGAGGTACTTCCAAGACAGTAGTTTCAAGTTGGTATTATATGGGTAGTTTAGATTTTCTATGGAACTTTTGAATCATTTTCTTGCATATTCACATTTACAGACTAAAATATAATACTGAAAAATCCTTACATTTNCTTGAGCTCGGAGAACTCTCTGTCTTAATCTTCTGGAATCCATAGCCGGTATGCTATCAAGACCTCCATACCAAGATCCAGATCAGAGACTTCTATATCCAAGTCTCCAGGTTAGGGTCACTGGTGAGCCTTCCAAATCTGGATTGTAGCTCATTCCAAATATAGTCAAGTTGACAACCAGGAATAGCCACTACAATACTGGATTTCCCCCTCCTTCCAGTGTGCTGTTGTTCTCTTTCTTCTTGCTCAAAGAAGAATCCTTTCTTTGAACCTCCACAGTCAAGACTTCCTCCCTCTGTTAGGCTTATGTTTCACTGCATGATTGTCTACAATGCTGCATTAGCCAACAATGAGTGTTCACTGTCTGACCTTATGCCCGGTCAGCAAGATGGGGATACTTCATGGAGGAGTTGGTACAAACAGTATGGTATGAATTTCACCTTTCTAGGTCCCATTCCCTGTTGCAGGAAGTATTAAAAAGAACCGGCATGTTTCTGAGCTTCACCCTGCTACGCTCTGCTCTGGGCAGTCTGGAAGGCCTGTTCTTATCTCATGGAGACTCTCTGGCCCGGACAGAGCTCCCGAAACATCTCTACCCAGCTCACTACGTTCCTACTGGCGGTCGTTCCTATGTTCCTATAAGTCAAATATAGTTTGAAATGTGCAGGGGAGACTATCTCTAGGTGCGCAAGTGAGGAGAATGAAAATCAAAGAAGAGAAAACAAATGATGGAGAGAATAAGTTTCATGTGATGTGAGCTGTTAGGAGACAGGAGGAAAGACCATTCTGAATAGACAATATTGAAAATTTACATTGTAATACATATGTAGGAATACTTTTTAATTACTAAACTTTTTATATATGTGAATTTCTATTCATTTTTGATCATTTACCCTATCATTTTTTTTTTACCTTCTTCTGTTTTCTCTTGTTATACTAAAGAGGTACAATTCACTGAATTTCATCTGAGGTACTTCCAAGACAGTAGTTTCAAGTTGGTATTATATGGGTAGTTTAGATTTTCTATGGAACTTTTGAATCATTTTCTTGCATATTCACATTTACAGACTAAAATATAATACTGAAAAATCCTTACATTTTATTTTAAGATTGTATGAACCATGTTCTCTATACCCAAATCCTGTCATAGATTTATTATTTTAGGGAGATTGTTTTAGAAGTTTTGTGATTGAACCCCGCATCCTTGTCCTGAGTAAAAATTTTAGAGGAAATTTTGAAGTCCAGTATTGGAATAGCAAACTAGTTTAGAATCAGTCAAGATACAATCTTACATACAAAATAAGCCTTCCTTCCTGTGGATCACAGTTTGTTTAGATTCCTTAAAGAAATGAGTTACAAAATAAGGAATGGTCTCAAGCTTGAGAGACCCCTAATTTAAGGAACCCATCTTCTTTGGCATGAAGAGGCCACTTAATGTTAAAACTTGAAAGGATCCAAGTTCCCCCACTGGTTAATGCTGAAGCTGTGAGCACTGGGAAAGCAAGCTTTTCCTTTGGAGGGAGAGTGTTGACCTTTGTGCTGCTGTATCAAACAGGCTGTGTCTGTGTATTCTGTCTCTATTTAGGTTTCTCTCAGAAAATCAGAGCAGCAAGGGTATGTGATGTCACAGATAGCCCAACTCTGATATTCTTCTGACCAAAACAGTTCCAGAATGATATGAAAGACCTCTGTGTGTTCTGAGTAAAGTAGGTTATATTTAGTATCTATTTTAATCACTGTACCATCTTTGACAACATAAAGATACCTAGTATCTATTCTAATGACTGTACAATCCTTAACAACATAAAGATACTCTTTAAAGCATCTATTTAACTTTGAGTAAAACACGGAACTGAAGTAGATGTGGTAAGAGTTGGGGGATTATGTGTGACTGCACCTGACAAATGTCCCCATTCTGAGGAAAAAAAAAAGTGATTCTTTTACAGGAAATACTGTACAGTACTGTGGTTTATACAGAGGAAACACTCACAAAGAAACCAAAATATCCTTAGTACCTAATGATATAGTTTATTTGAAATAAACATAAGTTGCTATAAACAAATGTGCCTAGGCCTTACATTCAGAATATGAACTGCAGGGCAGGCCACGTGATGGCTTTGTGTTTACATGCCATGCTGAAAACAAACCACTAATTGAGGGCACTACACAGAGGCTGTATAAATAACAAGGACAGATGGTCGAGGGACAGTTGTCTGACTTTGATAGCACTGCACCAAGAGTCAACCCATAATTCAAACACATTAGTGTAGTGGTTGGCTACAGTATCAGCATTTCATCTGCCCTGAGACAAAGGAGTCGATCTGTGAGTGTCCTGCTTTGTTTCTTTCCACACATCATTTGTCTCTCTTACCAGCAATTTTCTGTGTAATTGGCCTATTTTGACAAGTTGACTGATTTGTGTGTCTAGAAGGGAGAAACGAGTATGTGTGCATTGCCCTTCAGTAGCCATAATTTGTAAAATGTTGTATTTTAGAATTTTTAATACATACCTATATGTGTTATGGCTGAAGAATCTTTAGACACTATGTCGTCTTGCAAGGTTAATCTCTGGGGCGGTAGAATAATGACCATATTCTAAGATACTCTTGACCTAATTATTAGAGCCTGAGTATTGTTACCTTAAATTACAAAAAGAAATTTAAAGATGGGGAAGAGGTAAAGATCTGGAAAAGATCTGGGATGGTGCTGGAGCTTCTGGGCAGGGCCACTGTAATCATGGAAACTGAAGACAGAGAGCCTATCCTACACGGTGAGAAAGAGATGGAGAGGAAGGAAGGTAGAGAGAGAGAGGTCCCACTCTGATGACTTTGGAGATGGGGACAGAAGGACTTGAGGAGAGGTTGTGGGCTGTCTCTGGGAGCTGGAAAATAAATTTTCACTGGAGCCTCCAAAAGGGAACATTGCTCTTCCCAGGTGCCAAGAACTTAGCCCACTGAAGCCCATCTCAGTGTCTGATCCAAAGGCAGGAAGATATGAATTACGGCTGACCTTAAGCTCTGTCAATGGTAATTTGTTAAACTGTCAGGAGATAAGTATTATGATCGTAGGCTTCTCTAGGAAGTAAGTGCCCTGTAGAGTACCCTAAAAGGTGTTTCTGAAAGTCTTAAGCCTTGCACTCCTTACCTGAGCTGTAACTCAGGACTGATAACAGGAGATGCTTGCTTGATGTGGCAACTGAGGCATAAGTACCAGATGTTTCAGAGAAACCAGTTGCACAGGCAGCTTGTGGCCATGGCTAATTTGTGTTCACAAACTGAATGCTTTAGTTCAGGAGGACTTTCAGTGACATATCTCTTCAGGTATATCTAGTCTAGACTTCACTTGTCTCCTGTGCTCTGGATAGTCAGAGTCCTTCTGACTAGTTCTAAAGCCCTATTGGTCATAAATAAATGTGAAATAAATTCACAAACAAGCAGACATCTATCTAGCTCTGTCTTTGGATGTTGATCCTGCTTACTAGAGAGACTTTTAAAAAATATTTTGTCATTGAAAAATATAATGAGATCTTAAATGAATTGAGTAGCAAAAAACATACAAGACTAAGTAGGGTCGAAGGTCTAATGTCAGCCAATCTAATCCAGGGGCTTCAACTCCATTTTAAGCCATATGTTGATTCTGATTTGTTTGTAATAGCTTTTTGGAGAGGTGTTGAAAAGGATGTTGAAACCAAGTCCTTTATTAAATAAAAACAGCTTTGATGGTGTCTGATATGGTCAGCAGAGGCAATGCTAATCCACTTCCTCAGAATTCTCACTGTGGTGAGTCAGTTCTGTAATCACTGCTTCTTGCATATGATATACTCAGCTGGTTACAGACCCACCTAAATGGGTCTTACCCCAGTCATTGGGTTATCACTAGGTCTAAGTAGGATAGATAAGACAGACTGATTATGTGAAATTGGGGGAGCATAAACCAACTGATAACACTTGAGGAAGAAGGGTAAAGAGTAGGTTGAGGGAGGCCAGAAATAACTGGCAAACAACCCCCTTTCTTTGCCTTTCTACACTTTCTCTTTGCCTTTCTGTTTGGCTTCATTACAGCTAATTACATTTGGTTTCTGAAGCTTTGATGTCATCATAGATGATTCAGGATACAAAAAGGAGATAAATCTTATTTATGTTAAAATGCTGAGATGGATAAGAAATATATTAAAGAAGATTCTATGGCTTAAATAATACTTTTCTGAAAATCTTGGCAAATGAAATATTTATATCTGTATATACCTAATGGGATATCTTGGGAGAAGAGACATAAATATAAACACAAAATTGTGTTATGTTCACACATAGAACCCAGAGGAAGGCAATTTTGTACAATATCCTTTGTGCATGAACTGGTTAGTTTTTTTTTTTTTTTTTGACAACTTAGACATATCTGCAAAGAGGGAAAGTCAGTTGAAGAATCACCTCCATCCAGTTGGCTTGTAGGCACGTTTGTGGGAGTATGTTCTTGATTAATGATTGATGTGGAAGGGCCCAGCCTACTGAGGGCGTTGCCATCTCTTAGTAGGTGATCCTGTGTTGTATAAAAAGCAAAGCGAACAAGCATGGAGGTCAAGCTAGTCAACAGTGTCTCCCAGAGTTTCTGCTTCAGGGCTTGACCTACTTCCCTCAGTGATGGATGTGATGTGGACATGAAAGCTCAGACAAACTCTTTCCCCTAAGTTGCTTTTGGTTATGGTATTATCACAAAAATAGAAACCAAACTAACATGGTGTGCTGTATTAATTGTGATCCATCAATAGAGGCTAGTGTAGAATTTTTTAGTTGTCTTACTGTGGCTATGTTCAAGAAATTTCAAACTTTAAAGCATTTATGGGCGTTCAAATATTAAAGCATTTTGGGGAATGTCTAGATTATTGATAATCTTCATACAAAGAACCTTTTAGCAAATTAAGTCTTGGGCCATTAGTATTTTTGAACTGACATTTTATAAAATTCATAAGGAAAGTGGTAGGTATTAGTAAAATTTGTATCATTTTTCATATGAAAAATAGAGAAAGCAATATATTTAGTATTTAGGAATTAAACTGTTACCTACTTCAGAAATGTATAAAACCAGACTGGTATTATACCTTTTATTTTTCATTTGTATATTAACATTGTTTTCAGATCCTCTCAGAAAATCAATTTGATTAATGTGAAGCAATCTCTCCAGTTCACCGTGTCGCCTCTTCAGCATAGCCGTTTGTGAGACCGCTCTGACTATAATGAGCAGTTGACCCATCTATTGACTATTATAAAGCTTAAGTGCCAGAATCACCTTTGATTCTTCAGTTGGGTTGAGAGGAGAGTCAATCTAAGAAGCACATCACATCAATCAGGAGGGCTGTGTGCCAGTTGTAGCAAGGCCGACCACTAATGGAAATAGGACCTTACAGTTGTGTGATGGCATTGTTCCTTTAGAATGCTCACACAACACAATGTCACACAGTGGACAACACTGTGACCTGCAGCACAGAAGGGTCCTTATTCTAATGCTCCCTGTGTAAATAAAATACAGAGGATTTAATGGTCCCCTAAAACAAGTATACATTCGGATTAAAAGAAAAAAATTAGCAACCTTAAAAATGTGCAATATAGTTTCCTGTTGAAAATACATTTCATGTCAATGAACCCTTTAAGCCTATAAGACAATGAGAATGGATTTTTCCTACCAGAGGCCTTGTGACTGATGCTTTGTTCTCCTTAGCAGGGCATAGGTCTCTTTTCTCAATCTCTGTTGATTGGGCAGAGAAAGAACAGCAGGAAGTGATTCCTATCTACTGGCTTTCCGTTTTTATGCACTGGGCAGATTTACACTCTTGCCAGAGTTGGCCGAAGTGCAGTGAGGCTGGAAGGGAGGCTAGGCTTCAGCTGGGACGAGCGAGGGGGAGATGGGCACAGGTGACATAGCTGAGCTTTGACAGCTAGCTGGGACTGTAGTGGAAGTTTATTCGAGGCTGTTTATTTTGACGGAAAGGATCGAGAGTTAGATTCTGGCAAAGGCATGGATGTAGCAATGGACAAAGTGTGGGAAGAGCAGCTGACAGAAGGAGTGTTTTCTTTGGGAGAGTAGTTTCATTTCTTCCTATGAGAATGAGAAAGCCTGAGACTCCTTTCTTATCGCAGGTCCCTGACACTTTTCCTTCCTCTTTAGCCTGTGAAGGAGAGAGAATCTATGGCTTTTTTTTTTTTTTTTCAGCGTTAGTGCTTCTGTTCTGGTTTAGTTTTTGTCAACCTGATACAAGCTAGAGTCATTTGAGGGAGAGAGACGTTAACTGATTCCAATAGATTGGCCTGTAGGAAAGACTGTGGGGTCAGTTTGCTGATTCACATGGAAGGGCCCAGCCTAGTGTGGGTGGTTCCACCCTTCAGGGAGGAGGTCCTGGGTTGTATAAGAAAGCAGCCTGAGCAGGACAAAAGGAGTAAGCCAGTTAGCAGCACACCTCCATGGCCTCTGCCCAGGATTCCTTGATGATGGACTAGAAGCCAAATAAACCCTTTTCTCTCCACTTTGGTTTTTGGTCAGTGTTTTATCAACAACAGAGAAGGAAACTAGAACAGCTTCCGAATAAGGTCTGTAGTTGTGTTGCAGTGATGGGAGTGCATGGTTAAGAGTGCATGGTTAAGACGTACAAGGCCTTGACTTTAGTTTGCAACAGCAGGCCACACACAGAAGGGTAGCAGAAGTTCATGGTCATCTTTGGAACAGGGCAGTTATTTTAATGCTCATGTCTGTTTTTATATATTCACTTCCTGTTTCCAGCTTTCATTGTTCATTAAGGTAAACGGTTCGGTAAGGGAATGAGGGAAGGAGCCATTGTAATCATAGGACTCTGCCTATACTGCCTCCGTTTTAGGATGGCTCATTTGTAGTATGGCAGTCCTTTTGGCGGGGTGTCAAAAGTCAAGGGTCAGTAAACCTCTGTAAAACATGCATTAAGAAACACTAGGGCCTTTTAAGCCACAACGTCTCTCTTGCAACTTGGCAAACCAACAGTTTAATAGAAAAGCAGTCATAGCACATGAGGTATGGATGTGGGTTTATGACAGTAAAACCTGATTTTCAAATATAGGTGAGGGCCATATTAGCCCAACCCCTGGGGCTTTGCATGTTAGCCCCACCCTGGGGCTTTGCTGGCTTCCAGTTTTAGAGATATGTGATGAGCGGATTTTACATAGCCAAAACCTAAATTTCCCAACTTCCTAAGTATGTGTGAATTCTTAAAATACAAAACCAAAAACTTGTAAATCAAGTATTTGAGAATTTCATACCAGTATTCATACCCTCCTCTTTAAAAACTACAGAGTCCCATTATTGCTGTTTATATACTCCAGAGTATTTATGATTCTCTTTCTCTCCCTCTCCTTCCTTCCTTCCTTCCTTCCTTCCTTCCTTCCTTCCTTCCTTCCTTCCTTCCTTCCTTCCCTCTTTCCTTCTTTTCTTAATACTGCCTTTATATTATAGTAATTCTCAGTAAAATTCTGTCTATGGAATCATACAGAATCTATAGGCTTATAGTTGAGTTATAGAATGCATTACTCATTTAATTAATTCTCATTATATTTTTCTTGTCTCTATTTTTGGCACTGTGGCTGAGTGTTACATAGGTGGAATGTGCTGCCATTATAAACGCAGGTAGAGATTATATGCTCAAATAGTTTAATTAAGAGATATTTCTTTCTTTATTTCTTCCTTGACCAAGTTATCATTGAGTAGAGTGTTGTTCAGCTTCCATGTGTATGTGGGCTTTCTATTGTTTATGTTGTTATTGAAGACCAGCCTTAGACTGTGGTGATCTGATAGGATGCATGGGATTATTTCAAGCAGTTCTGCTGCCATAAAATTTATTTAAACAAAACTTCATATAGATTTTGACTGCAGAGATCCAACATATCAGAGAAGTCATAAGCTTGAGGAGAGACTGATGAAATCTCCTGTGAGTATGTGCGAGTGTGTATATGTGAGTGTGTGTATGTGTGTATTATGTGTGAGAGTGTGTATATGTGTGTGTGTCAGTGTGTCTGATTATGTATGTGGAGATATGTGTGACTGTGAATGTGTATGTGTGAGTGTGTTTATGAGTGTATGTATAAGTGTGTGAGAGTGTGTATGTGTGAGAGTATGTGTGTATGTATGAGTGTATGAGCGTGTGTGTGTGTGTGTGTGTGTGTGTGTATCCCAGAGGTTAACCTACTGTGTCATTGTTTTTTGAGACAAGATTTTTTTACATGGACTAGAGCCTTATAAATTCAACTAGGCTGGCTGACCAGAAAGTCTCAGGGGTCCACCTATATTTGTTCAGTTTTGGGATTACAGGCATATCCTCATATAACTTGTTTTAAATGTTTCTTTTCCTTTATTTTTAGTGTCCTTTATTTTACAGTATGAGCATTTTGCCTGTATGTATTTCTCTGCACCATGTGTGTGCTATGTCCAAAGAGGCCAGAAGAGTGCATTGTATCCTCTGGAACTGGAGTTACAGATAGCTGTGATCCACCATGTGGGCATTGGAAATCAAACCTGAGTCCATTGGAAGATCAGCCAGTGTTCTTAACTGCTGAGCCATCTCTCTAGCCCTGATGGCAGGCTCTTTACTTGCAGGGCATTGAACTCAGATCCTCATTCTTATGCTGCAGGTACTTTACCAAAATCTGAAACCTTCCTTGTAAACCTTTTGCTATTAGGGAGTGTCAGTGAGGAGGAAGACTGAGAAGCCAGCTAATTAGACACATGATTTTGGGAGTGTCCTTGGCTTACAGCCCTGTGATATTATATACTTTTACTACCTGTGTATATTCTCAAAACCATTATTCTTATGTTATATGTATATAAGTTTACATTGATTATCATATATATGATATATTGATTATCATATATATTAAAATCAATGACACATATATTGCTTTTATTTTTTGGTTTTTGTGGTTAAATCCCAGAGATCCATACATATATTTGAGTTCATATTTATACATTCCAGATTTTTATTTATTTATTAACCTGCCTGCCTTTTCTTACCTCTCCACTTTTTCTTTGTTTCAAAACTTGGATCCATGTGTTTCTCAGGTAGTTACTGCAGAATGCACTCTTGGCATTTCCTGTTAAAACATTCTGGGCACACTTCCATTGGACTGAACGGGGAGACTTTGGCGAGAGAGAGAGAGAGAGAACAGCTGCATTCTAGAGGGATTCTTGCTGAATAGGGCAGCAACCTTTGGGCTTGACCTCAAATCTGGAAGACTGTCACTGGTTTAGACTGGTTTGTATTACATGGTACAGAGGAGCATGTCCTGCTTCTTACCCCTGAACTCAGCCCAGGAGGAAGCCAGATCAGAAGGCTTGGTATAATTGAGAGTTGCTATGTGCCATTTAGTGATTATTGTGCCCTCTGGTGTTTTTCTGAATTTATTGCCTGTGTAAATGGGCATGCAGAGCTTTTGGGGATAGCTGTGGGGCCCTGGTCTGCTGAGTCTTAGTTGCAAGATGACTGGTGAGGGGAGTATGGACTGCTCCCCCTGGGAGACACTTGTTAACAGATAGACTCTTTTATTCTTTGTCTTCTTCATTTTAGACTTAGAACAGCTCCAGAGGTAACTGTGTTCCCAGCTCTTAGAGATATGTTCATGTCTGATAACCAGTGCCCTCTGATGGTCCGATGGCCACTCCAGGAGGTCTCTCCTTCCTTGTCTTCACATCTGCATTCTGATGGTCCTGTTTTGCTTTCTGGTCTTTGCAGAGGTCACTTAACTCTCCGATCCCTCCTGTCTTCCTTCCATTCAGTAATTTCTAAACTCAGCTGTTTTCATTTCTCTTTGCACTTTTGATGGCTCCCCATACTTCCCAGGGAAAAGCTTACCCTTCTTAGCACAGCTTGGTAGACTTTGATAATCTACTTGTAATCTGCTAATTCAGTGTTGTGTCTTATCTTTTCTTCCTTTTTGCCACACGGGCTTTGTCATGGCTGATAACCACTCTCTGTCCCGAGACATAGTATGCACCAGCCTGCACCATGCTTCTAACAATGCATCTGCCTTTGTGCTTTGGAATGCTTCTCCATCCCTTTGGAAAACTTTATGACCCTTTATGCCCAATGCACATGTTACCATCCCTGAAAGGCTTCAGGGCTTTCTGCTGCCGTGGTTAGAGTTTTACCTCGCTCCAGGATCCTTTTAGAGCTTCCCGTGACTCTGTCAGTCTTTATTAACCCCCACCTTGAGTAGTAAGCTTCTTAGAGGGAGGGACTGGAACCTTGTACCTCTTGTACTTCTTAAAATCTGATGCTTGTCATAGGAGGAACATGCTTTAGAGACTAGGTTGTGGTAGCACTTCAGTCTTTGGACATGTAGGCGCTATACTAGAGTCATGAGGCTCAGGGTAGAGTCAGGACTGTGGCATGAGTGATGGCAACCAGCATCTGTGGAACCTGAGTGACAGCTGGTTGGCATATGAAATGGTGATGTAGGTGGGTGGGGGCTGTCTTTGTACCTTCCCACTTCATTTTGCTCATTTGGAGCATTAGAGTGTTTGAATAGACATCCCTTTAGATGCTTTTAGCTGTCAAAAGTTTGTGTTATTGCCTCTGCCTTGCATTCTCTATACAAATTATCTACAACAAGAATATATTACTGTCAGAACTTGAGGTGCCAGGCTAAGGTTCTAATGACTCATAACAAGCAAAAGAATGAGCTAAACGAAAAGCATTAAGCCCAGATACAAAGAAGCACTTACAGACAGGCCCATCTGGCACCCAAGTGACGCTTATTAGTGACACACTTGACAGTGCCAGGAGCTTGGAAGAATCATGGTCAGCAAGAAGACTCTAAACAGGACTAGACCAGGCTAAGGTTATATAAGGCTGCAAATGGCCTGTGTTTATCAGTGTTATCAATTAAGAAGCCAGTGCATACTTGCTTGAGTATATTTGACAATAGGCATATTTGACTCTAGGTGAAGATATTTGCACCTATGATTTCATTTGACTTCTCAATTTCCCCAGGATTGGCTTAAATATCTCAAAATCATATGTTAGAGATGGGCACAGATAAGCTAAGTAACTTTCCAAGATCACTCAAGTATGAAATGTTGAAGTCATTTTTCTAGTGCACAGTCACCAGATTCTAAAACCTGTGTTCTTTTTTTGTTGATATAACATTCTACTTCTATGTTAGGCAAAGAGATAAGGGTCTAAGAGAGCTACTGACAAGACCCAGAATTTGGAGACACTGTTTCCAGATTCCTAGTAGCATAAAGGGATGGTAGATAGTGCTGAATTCTATTACAAATTTCCCATCTTCAAACAAGTTTTTTTTGATGAGGGATTACAAGTTGTTCTCATCCATGTCTTGAGGAATCCAGATTTAGTAGCTGTGAGCCAAAGAATGGGATCTGAGTCACTCCTTGAGTCACTGCCAGGGCCTTGGTGCCTGGCAGGCAGGAACAGTGCGTGCAGGGGCCCCATGGAGCTTGTCTGGTCATGTGAGCTGCCAGGCACTGTGTCTTTGAGACCGGGTGGTTGCCCTGGACTTCAGCCACTGCCCTGGAGCCCTGACTTGAGATGTTAATTGTTACGGTGAGAGTGCAAACACACTTTTTTTCTCATTTCACAAGCTTCTAAGTGGACATCTAGGACTGGGGTACCAGTGGCACAATATAGGTCATGTGTGCAATCCCTAGGATGAGATGAAGGCTGGAATGCAAGTGATATAGACAGCTCTAAGCTAGAGTGGATGGTGGGCTCCCAATTCTAAGATAGGCGTTCTCCATGCAGACAAAGCTGGTCATGTCACATAGCATACACGCAAATGACAGACACTGGATCATCCAGCCAAGCTTCCATTACCACTTATTTCAGTAGAATGCTATTTCTACTTATGCCAAATGTAAGGAAATAGTGGTCATTTTTTTATTCCTTGGGGTCCAGGAACTTTGGAACAATCTCTTGCATTCACCATCTGGAATAGCATACCCTGTAGTATGAAGATACTTTTATGTTAGGCAGCTTCCTTTCCATGAATGGGGCCATCACACTAGTTTAGAGCATCAGTCTTAGGTTTTGAAACTTCTCAGTAATAACTGTCTACTCTTACAAATGGTGCTTTCACCTCTTGAATGAGGCATGCTGGTTGCTGCTAGGGTACTCTCGCAGAAGCCCAGTTTTCACCATGCATCCCATTATGAAGATTATCCATTGGATAGTCAAGGAGTCAGTGACCTTTGGATCACTTTTAACTTGAATTCCCTTCACCATCAGCTGAGGAGGGTAGATTTGATTGCCTTATGTCTAGAAGTCATTCCTGTTCTTTATTAATGTCCACTTGCTGCCTTTTCTTTGGTTTAGTTTGTTTTACCTTTTCCTTGAAATCGTCATATCACCACAGTTGCCATATTGAATGATGTTTCAAAATTTAAATGTTTATGATATGCAATTGGGTTTAGAATTCAGTGGCCCTTTTCTTCCTGGTTTTTAATTCATCAAGTGTTTTTAATTCCTTTATTTTTATATTTTTTCCTGACCCTTATTTCTTAAGAGGCTGCCCCTCTGAATATATATTATCTCCCCCACCCCTGTGTTGAAGATTGTACTTCATGTTCTTGTCTAGCTTCTGTAAGGACCAATTACTTGGTCACATCCACAGCCCTTTGCCCTGTTAATGTTAGACTCCAGATAGGTTCTTAACTGAAAGAGAAATATATGTTTTGGTTTCTGCTGAGAGAGAGAGAGAGAGAGAGAGAGAGAGAGAGAGAGAGAGAGAGAGAGAGAGAGAACGTGCAGAGACCAGAGGTCAGTATCCACTGGCTTCCTCAATCCTTTCCTCTTGTATCCACAGTGCTGGGACTGTAGGCACAGCTCACTGCTTGCTGTTTTTATGAGCACTGGGAGAGCTGAACTCAAGTCTTCATGCTTCTGAAGCAAACACTATCAATGGAGCCTTTCTCCCAGCCAAGTGTGGTTTTTAAATCATTCAGCAACAAAGGAACTTGATTTAAAAGGGAAAGATTAGTCATTTGCTTTGACTCCTGAGTTTTGTGTACACTGCTCTCCATATGGAATTAATACTGTTGAATATCTTAAATAGCTGTGTGTGTGTGTGTGTGTGTGTGTGTGTGTGTGTCTATGCCATCTGTTTGTATATGGTATTGTGATATTGACTAGCTCCATATATTCTTAACCTCATACTCAATGGGAATCAAGCGAGGAAGTAACAGTGATGAGCTGGTGAGATGGCTCAGTAAGTAAGGGAACTTCCTATTAAGCCTGATGAGTTTTGTTTGATACTGGGGACCTACATGCTGTCCTTCAACCTTTACATGCATTCTGTGGCATGTTTCTCTGTCAAAGTAAATTACAAAAAACAATAATAAAGAAAAATACTCACACACCTATGATCACTTGATCTTTGACAAAGGAGCTAAAACTTTCCAGTGGGGGGGGGGGAACAGCATTTTCAACAAATGGTGCTGGCTCAACTGATGGTTAGCATGCAGAAGAATGCAAATCAATCCATTCTTATCACCTCATACAAAGCTCAAGTCCAAGTGGATCAAGGACCTCCACATAAAACCAGATATATTGAAACCTATAGAGGAGAAAGTGGGGAAGAGCCTTGAAGATATGGGCAGAGGGAAAAAGTTCCTGAACAGAACACCAATGGCTTGTGTTGTGAGATTAAGAATTGACAAATGGGACCTCATAAAATTGCAAAGCTTCTGTAAGGCAAAGGACACTGTCAGTAAGACAAAAAGGCAACCAACAGATTGGGAAAAGATCTTTATGGATCCTAAATCCAGCAGAGGGCTAATATCCAATATATACAAAGTACTCAAGAAGTTAGACTCCAGAGAAACAAATAACCTCATTAAAAAATGGGACACAGAGCTAAACGAAGAACTCTCAACTGAGGAATACGGATGGCTGAGAAGCACCTTAAAAATGTTCAACATCCTTAGTCATCAGGGAAATGCAAATCAAAACAACCCTGTGATCCCATCTCTCACCAGTTAGATAAAAAACTCAGGTGACAGGAGAAGCTGGCAAGAATGTGGAGAAAGAGTAACACTCCTCTATTGCTTGTGGGATTGCAAGCTAGAACAAGCACTCTAGAAATCAGTTTGGCGGTTCCTCAGAAGATTGAACATAATACTACGAGAGGACCCAGCAATACCACTCCTGGGCATATACCCAGAAGATGCTCCAACGGGTAATAAGGACACATGCTCTACTATGTTCATAGCAGTCTTTTATAATATAGCACTATTTATAATAGCCAAAAGCTAGAAAGAACCCAGATGTCCCTCAGCAGAGGAATGGATAAAGAAAATATTGTACATTTACACAATGGAGTACCACTCAGCTATAAAAAAAAAAAAAACAAAAAAACAAAAAAACAAAAAAAACAATGGATTTATGAAATTCTTAGGCAAATAGATGGAACTAGAAAATATCATCCTGAGTGAAGGAATTCATTCCCAAAAGAACACACATGGCATTCACTCACTGATAAGTGAATATTAGCCCAGAAGCTCAGAATACCCAAGATACAATTCGCAAAAGACATGAAACTCAAGAAGAAGGAAGGCCAAAATGTGGATATTCAGTCCTTCTTAGAAGGAGGAACAAAGTACCCATGGAAGGAGTTACAGAGACAAAGTGTGGAGCAGAGACTGAAGGAATGCCATCCAGAGACTGCCCAATCTGGGGATCCATATCATAAACAACCAAAACCAGACACTATTGCGGATGTCAACAAGAGCTTGCTGACAAGAGCCTGATATATCTGTCTCCTGAGAGGCTTTGCCAGTGCCTGAATACAGAAGTAATACAGAAGTGGATGCTCACAGCCATCCATTGGACAGAGCACAGGGTCCCTAATGAAAGAGCTAGAGAAAGTACCCAAAGAGCCGAAGGGATTTCCAGTCCCATAGGAGGAACAAAAATATGAACTAACCAGTACCCCCAGGAGCTCCCTGGAATTAAACCACCAACCAAAGAAAACACATGGCAGGACTCATGGCTCTAGCTGCATATGTAGCAGAGGATGGCCTAGTCAGTCATCAATGGGAGAAGAGGCCCTTGGTTCTGCGATGGTTCTATGCCCCAGTATAGGGGAATGCCAGGGCCAGGAAGCGGGAGTGGATGGGTTGTTGAGCATGGGGAGAGGGGAGGGGGTAAAGGGAGGGGAATTTTGGAGAGAGAGCAGGAAGGGGGATAACATTTGAAATGTAAACAAAGAAAATACCTAATAAAATAAAAAAAATCTATTGTAGCAAGAACTTGTTGGGTAATCACAAAGGCACATCTATCCTATACATATGGGCGGGGTAGTGCTCATTATCCTTGTCTGTTAGGAGATTTCCTTTCTGTGCTAGATACTTGCTAAAATACCTTGGCAAAGGCAATGCAAGGAAGAAAGGCAGGGTTTATTTCACCTTATAGTTCCAGATGGGTACCATTCATCATGGTGAGAAGACATGGCAATGGGAGGCAAGAGGAGAAGACATGGTGGGAGGATGAGGCTGACTGATCACATTTTCATCTAGATGCAGGGAGCAGAGACTGAGAACAGGAAGTAAGGTGAGCGTGGCTAACATTAAAGACTGTCCCCAGTGACACACTTCTTCTCACCTCTTTAAGACCGTATAACCTTCCCAAATATGCACCATCTGGGGAATCAAGCTTTCAAACACAGGAGCTTACACAGAAAGCTTTTCATTCCGGGTACCACATATACTTTATATAAGTTTTTCAGAGACATCCCTCCATTAAGACCGTTCCTCACTGTGTATAGATACTATCTATGTGCTCTGTGGCCAAGACCGTCAGCATATCCGCCTCATAGGCAGAACTATAATCTATTCAGTTTTGTTTCAGGCAGTTTCCTACAAGTTAGCCCTATAGAGCCGTCCCTCTGTCTTAGCTTCTGTTAGTGATATTATTTTAACATTTTTTTCAAACTGTAATTTTATTAGGAAATGGGAATTTTGTTTAGTTTTGTCATTTTGAAGTACAACCATGGGTTACTCTTGCTATGTAGAAATTCCTCTGAGAGTGAAAAGGTTTGTGGTGTGTTTACCACCCTCTGTCCTCTGCTCCTGAGTGTGTGCCTTTCCACATTTCCTTGTGGTTATTAATAGTTTTCATATTGATTTTTCAACTGTTGTTTAGATGTTAAAAGCATTTTCTTTTTGCCGGCAATGTATTTGCTTTTGATTATGTTTCTGTGCAGCTATTCTCTTTTCTTTCCTGAATCCTAGCCTACTGAAATGGTCCATTACCACTTCTTGTCATCTATGATGCTTGTAATCTTATAAAAGGTTGAGAAATATTTATTCTAGAATTTCTTTGGTATAGCCCAAGGCTATATTTGACTTTTCCCTTGCCAGTCTGATTATATTTAGCCTAGTTTCTGTTATTCTGTGTTGCCTGTCTAGATATTCAACTTTACAGTTATCTGTGAGGCTCCCTTTATAAATGTCATCCTGTTTTGAGCACAGTGTCAACCTACTTCACTTGTGCAGATGGCTAGTCACACCCATGTCACCCCACAAAGCTCCAGTGTCAGGCTGACTGTTCCTCTGCTCAGGTGACCCCTGAGTGTAAGGAATAGGATCTTGGGGGCATCACTGGGCACAGTGCTCTGATCAAGAGGTCTGCTCACATTCTAATAAGCTTTAGACTAAAACAACGCAGCCTTGCTGTCTTTTAGTCTTCTGTCTTCTGTCTGTGGCCTTTGGCATCTCAGAAAGTTAAACTGTTTATTCAGGACATGCATGACGAAGATCGCTTTCAAAAGTTGACCTGTTTGCTTGTCACCCATGTTGACCATGATATCCCATCTGGTTACTGGTTTCTGATGGCGCTCTCACTTCATAGGTTTCCCGTTTAGATCCATTTTCCTTTGCTGTCTTGGTGCCTTCCCAGGCGGCCTGCTTTCTACTGTTCATTCTTCTGACTGGCCCTCTGTCTGCTGATGTCTTTGACCCATTTCCTGATGTCTCCTTCCTGCTTTCTGTGGGTTGATCTCAGGACATCCTGGATGAATAGAAAAAAATGTGTTCAGGAGCCAGGTTGGGATATGAACACCTACTCAGAGATTGTGTTTGGACTGAGAAATAGGATTGCTCAACTGATGCACTGAGGAGACTCACCCTTAGAATCATAAATGAAAAGCCTAAATCAGAAGAAAAAAATTAGTTTTATCATGTAAATATAGTGATTAAAACCACGCAAACATAAGTCAGTGAAAATTTATCAATTTTCAAGCAGTATTAATAGTAATGACAGTGCTCTTGATTCCTGCCAACTTGGAGTCTATCACAATTTCTTTGGCTGTAGATGAACGCATTACATGAATTTCCAAGGCTGACCTCAGTTTCCTGAGCAGGACAGTAAGTTCAGGTTCTGGTTCTGACAGGAAAGCATGCAATAGCTTCCATTCCTGCCTCTGTTTTCCTCTCTGTTCTCCTTACCTCTGGTGTTCAGAGGTTGTGAAGAATAGAGCCCACTTAGGGAGGGCTGTAGATGCCACCAGCAAATCAAGGATGCCCAAGCCTGTCTGGTGAATTTAGCTGGCTCCAGAGGCCAGCACTTAGGCAAGAACAGACAGGCTGCTGTGTCTTGGAGTTTACAATATTTGGACTTGTCCTATTGTTGGCAATTCCTGAGCAAAATTTTTATCAACTTTTTCTTCTGTGGTCAGATATTAGCAGAGGCGAAGTTATTTCTGAAAACACGAAAAATTTCAGAGTTTCCATGAAAAGACAAACTTCTCAAAACATTGTGATTTGAACTCTGTTGCTTTTTTTTTTTTTGTAGCAGGTTTTCTTTTAGTAAATGACAGGGGTGGCTTGACTACCTTAAGAAGGTTTCTCATGAAGATTCTTTAAGGAATCCAGATCATTAATATGGTCCCAAATAGTCTTCGTGCTGCAATGTACAGCAACACAAGGACTTCTGGCTCAGAAGAAGGAAGGCTTGGTCTTTGCAGGGATTTCACCTCAGGGGAAGCATGGCAGCGGTCTTGGCAGTGGGAACGTGAAACAGCTTCTTCACATCTTGCTTGCTGACAAGAATCAGAGAGAAGCTACCACAAGAAGCTGAGGAAGCTCTCACATCACCCTCAAAGTCCACACCCTCCCAAAGCGCTGTCACCAGCTAGGCACCTAGTGTTCAAACAGTATCAGCCTCAGCAGACATTTTGTACAGCAGGAAGATAGTATTAAAAGGGATTTGTCAAAAAAAAATGTATTGGAATTGTGGCAATAAGGCCAGGTAGTATTATTGCCCAGGTAGTATTATTGCCCAGGTAGTATTATGCTGTTGTTAGGGAATATTCAAATAGATTCTCTTTATTACAATGTACTTTGAGTAGACTCTCCATTGTTTTCCCAGATTTAGAGCTCTCTTTGGTTTTTTTCTTTCTTAAGACGTTTTGAACAGGACCCTGCACATTGTAAATTCTCACAAAACATTTTCAGTTTTATTTAGCTATAAACTAGAGGCATATTAAGGATCCAGGTATATAGATGATAACCAATAGTGATTATATTATCCAGAGATTAAAATGTTGCCCATGACAGTTCACCCATCAGTTCTCTCTGAAAATACGATCCTCTTCATTGACTGTGCTAAATGCTTTATTCCTTCTGTGTTGTCCCTTTGCTGGGAAGGCAGGCTGTGTGGATTTCCCCAGAGCTCCTAGTTTGTAACTAATTAGAGTGATGACTCTGCTCTCAAACGCTGGTGAACTCATCTGGACAGAGGGGAGCCTCAAGAGGTGAAGTTCAGAAAAGGCATCTGCCCTAAGGCTTTGGCTGTTTGCTTCTGCACCAAGGATAATGTAAGAGACATTTAAGAAAGAGAAGATGCACAAGACTATCTCTGTCTGCTGCTCAAGGATCAGAGAGGGAACAGCGTGAGAGCAAAATAATCTTTTTGGTTTTAGGGAGGGTTTTGCTCAGGCAAATGAGTAATGCAAGAAAACATTCATGGGGAAGTTAAAATAGACACACACACTCACACACACATCACATACACATACACTCATACATGCACGCTCATGCACACACATACACACACACTCACACACTCATACATGCACATACACACACCTACACACATACATACACACACACACAATGTCCCACGCAGTCTCTTTGTATTTCTTTGTCTCTCCCTGTCTCTCCCTGTCTCTGTCTCTCTCATATACACACAGGAAAAAAAAAAAACAACCCACCCACATAAGTTTTTATCTGGAGCTCTTAAAAATGTAGATATTTATTGGTCTAGAATCTAAACTCATAAGATTTTTTTCCTCAGGAGATTATTAGGTAATATGCATAAATATTTAGGCATGAGAGCATCATTCTTTTTATTGTTTACAGTTATGACAGACTGTGAGAAAGCCTCATGTGTTCAGTACCAGGGCAATAGGAGCTTCTATGAGGATTACGAAGAAGAATGATAACAATAACAATTATGCTACAAATGTTCTAGATCTGAGTTAACTTAATATGGAAAATAGGAACATGCGCTCCAGGCATTTTGGGGACGTCCTAGTTTGCTTTTGCTGTTATACCAGAGTATCTAAGACAGAAAAGAGGTTTACTTTGTTTGGCTTTCAACTTTGAGGACTGGCGTAGTCGGATGTAGCCAGGAATCCAATGCTCCTTCAACGCACGCTGAAAATGCTAGGGTAAGTACTTGTGTGTGGAAGGGATGATCAGGTGTAACAGGTGACTTGGCAGGCCAGGTGTGCTTCTGTACACCTGTAATTCTGAGCCCAAGAGACAGAGACAGGAGGATTGCCATAAGTTTAATGCCATCCCAAGCTACTCTATGTAGCATGTCCATGAGTTCAAATTCCACGTGATTCTTGATTTTTTTTCATATGTTCAGTGTGAGGGTAGTGGGTACTTATATGAGGAATTAGAAGAAACACGATAATAATTACTCTTACACTACCCATTATTTAGATTTAGTCAAGTTGGGAATTTATACTAAATGCCACAGCAATTGTGGTAGGCCAACATCTCCAATGGGAGCAGATCTAGACAGACCCAAGTGGGGCCCTTGTCTCAGAGTTCTGGATTGAGAGTGACTTGTCAAGGAAGCTGACTTTAATGGGAGTGTCAATAGTAAATTGCTCTCACTGTGAGGTTGGAGAAAGGGTTAGACTAAACACATGACCTACAGTTTAAAACATCAGGCCACTTTCTAGCTTACTAGTTTTATTGCTTAGAAATTGTCTTTTCTTGGCAGTTTGTTGCTAGACTGCCAATTAAAAAATGTTATTCTTAAAAAAAAAACCCTGTACATTGAGTTTTAAAAGCAATTTAAAACAGGATGTGTGCATCTGCTTTGGACTGTATTATTTAACGAGCATTGTTTTTCAACAATGCACTTTCATCTGGAGCTTAGCACATCACCATCATTCATCTTGGTATTGCCTATGTTCAACAGTTGTCTGTGAACACAGGCAGTTCAAAGAAATAATGTCACTTAGCAATGTTCCATATTTCTGTTACATTTAGAAATTTTTAGTATTGAAAGTTTAAAGTTGTGTGTCAACTAAGCCTTCCAGGATATTGTGAAATACCTCTATTTCAAGACACTATTAAATATGCATACTGGAAACATTTTCTTAAGAAAACATCTGGGGTCTGAATTAGTCATTATTTGTCAGGAGTGTGACAATAGCCAAATTTGTTGTGATAACATGAACATTGTATTTCTGTGAATTATTAACTTCCAATTCTTGGTTTGTGTTAATACCTTTCAAGGAGCGAGAGTTTCGAGGGAGCATTGGCATTTGCTGTCTTGCTGTTCCCTCTCATCACTGAGTACAATGTTCCAGTCAATAAAAAAGAAGGAAAAGAAAAATAAGCAAGCATCCTCTATTGTTCTCCAAGAACCATCTCAAAAGAAATAGCTGAGTTGGACATAGTAGTGCACACCTTAAATTCCATCACTTGGGAGGCAGAGGCAGGCTGATCTCTGCCAGTCCTAGGTCAGCCTGGTCTACAGAATTAGTTCCAGTATCACTCAAAATATCACAAAGCCATGCTGAGTAACTGAAAACATTTTGGACTTCTAGTGATGTCAGAGCTCAGTCAGAATGTGGGAGTTGGAATGTACGAAACGCCGAAGGAGCTACATTGTTGTGCCTGTGGTACACCTCTGGGGGGTGCTCTTTAAATGCATGAAATTCATGGTCACATATAATGGTTTCTCTTCCTCTTGGCTTATTCCTCTATAGAGTCTGGTGAAATCCTTTATCAGTATCATTCAAGTCCCGAAGCCCAGTAGAACACTAGCTTTGTTGTCCCAAATGTCTACATACTTGAAACAAAACATTTGAGAAAGGAGACCAAAAGAAAGTATTAACATTCATATGGAAATCATCTTTCTTAGCAAGGTACTTTGGTTTGAAACAATCATACTGACACCTAGATGCCATGAGCTGATTTCTGTGGGTTTAAAACAGTTCCTTTTGGGGTGATGAGCACTACAAGTTCAAATCCATTGCCCATCATTACATTTGTGGTTGTATCAGGATTGTTGAATCCTCATTCCTGGTTATGGTGGCTCATGTCATTAATTTCATCATTGAGACAGAGTCGGGGCAAGGGTAGAGGGCAGTGGGGCAGGAGGGAAGGGGGCAGGGGCAGAGGGCAGAGACTGAAAGAACCCTGTGAGTTTGAGGCCAGCCTCGTCTACCTAGCAAATTCCAAGACAGCCCAGGCTATGCAGTGGAACTCTGTCTCAATCAAAACAAGCCAAGATAAGACAAGACAAGACAAGACAAGACAAGACAAGACAAGACAAGACAAGACAAGACAAGACAAGACGAGACAAGACCCCATTAGGGAGGTTAGCTTCACTTTCTGTGTTTTATTCACAGTTAGAGAATTGATACTTTAAGAGTAAGAACAATTCTACCAAATATTCTGAAGTGTAATTTTGCCCTTATAGGCTGAAGACAGTAAGTCTACTAGTGAAAAGTAAGTTCCTACATCAGTTTACACGCCCTTTACACATGCCAGGAAGCCACCCCAGTGTTTGATGTGACTTGGTTTTACATTTAGTTCAGTTACCATTCTAAGAAGCTTGAGTATGAAAAATTTAACTGAGGAATGTTGGAAGACTTTCTTTTTTCTCTCTGATACTTCAGTTTTCTTTCTTTCTCTATTTCAGAACCAGATGTTTGTTTTTTCTCTTGTCTTTTTCCCCTCCCTCCCTCCCTCCCTCCCTCCCTCCCTTCCTTCCTTCCTTCCTTCCTTCCTTCCTTCCTTCCTTCCTCCCACCCTCCCTCTCTTCCTTCCTTCCTCCTTTCTTAAAGGAGTAATCACCAAACCCAGAAAAGGCAAAAGCAGACAGAAGTTAAATCAGGAAATGTTTCACAGTTAACTTTAACTGGTTTTTCGACACATGGACTGGATGTATAGAATATGAAATAATGTAACTTTGACAGAAATTCAGAACTTCTGTAATGGAATGAAGGCACCTTTCAAGGTGCCATGCTCTAGGAAATGGAGAGGTTGTTCCTGCATGAGGGCTTCTGTACCTCTGCCTTTCCATCGCCTCTCTGCATGGCTCTCTGCCTTCCTGTAGCCTCTCAGTGCTTGGCTTCTGATCAAATTTCATTTAAATGACAACAAAAAGAAAGTTTGAAAACTATTTACGTGCTTGTGACAACACAAATGTATTTTTTTGCATTTCTCATGAAAATATTTTGCTGAGTACAAATTTAATATGCACTTATTAGCAATTACCAACAATATATTAATATAAATAACATAGATGTCAAGCTAGGCATGGTAGGATTCTGTCTCAGAAGTACAGCAACAACCAGACAAGACATCAAGGAATAGGAGCTTGAGGTTGCATAGCACTGTCCCTACTAGATAGCTGCTCTTGCTAATGTGTCACTATGTGCCGTGTTTGAATATCCTGTTTATTGGAGGGGCAGGCAGCCCTGGTCTGGGAATCAGAAGGGAAGCCATGGAGATGGGGCCTCAACCTTGTCAGCTCTGAGCATGTTCTTCCTTATTTATGTTTGTTTTCTCCTCTGCAAGCAGCAGGAAGGCCAAAGTCCTTCTTGGACATTTTTTAAAAGGCAGGACCTAGGGTAGATGCTGGGGAGACGATTCAGCAGTTCAGCGTGCCTGCTGCTCTTCCCAAAGGTCTGAGTTTCAGTCCCGGAACCCACACTGAGTAGTTCATAACAGTCTGTAACCGCGGCTGGAAGGGATGGATGTAATGTCTCAGTGCACACCCATGCACACACGCCATATCCACCCATAGATATATACACATAAACCCAAAATAAGAACTAAATCTTAAAGCATAAACTGAGGTATGACTTCCCCCTCCACAGAGGCATCCGTACCATTGTATTCTCTCCAGAGATTTCATTAGGCTGTGAAAAAAAATGACACTGTTCCAAGACCCGCTGTGACTTGGGGATTCACCAAGCTCTAATGAGGACAAGGGAATCTACTCTACCTGGCCTTTTCCTTGAAATAGGCTTTCCAGTGAGTTACGCTGAAATAAAGTTCCAGAGGATTGTTAGTGATGTATCATAGAGCAACAGAGGAGACAGATATTTTAGTATCTGAGATGTTAAAAAAACAAAACAAAACAAAACTTAGAACTTAAGAAAAAATTGTTTGTCTTCATGACATCATTATTATTCTCTGAGAATTAAGGTAAAAATTAGAGGGTAACCAAAGATTCAAAATATAACTATCTTTAAACATTTTTCATTTTCAAAAAAGTGATAAGGTCTTAATATATAGAAAGGGTAGCCTTGAGCTTGTGATGACGCCACTCCCCCAGCTTCCTGGGTAGCATGCTTATAAGTATGTGTCACTGTGCCTTTTTATTAAAACTTTATAAATGCCTGTTACATAAGGTGCTCCAGTGCAGATATTTAATCCTTCTGTTGGTCCCAAACAATTATACATTAAAAAAAGGCAATTGGAACCCAGAAAGTTGGTGGCCATGGCGCATTGAGACAATCCTGTTTTCAAACATTGTGGCAGAAAAGTCTTGAACATAGCATTATATAAGCCTCTGTAATCACATATATCAGTATACAGAATATGGATACATATGGATATTCAAGCACACCATCCCTAGTTCATGTTTTGCTTTAAAAAGAGAAGACTCCTTAAAACTCACCCCTGGTGAGACTGTGCCCTGTTGGCCCACTGGTGAGGCCTGGAGCTGTGGCCACTTTGTGTGGTACAGTTGAAGTTAGAAACCTGTAACTTTTCATAGGACTCATCTCCCCGGAGGTTCTTCAGTGTGGTGATACTGAGGCAGTAGAACCTTGGGAAGGCGGGACTAATGTGAAGCAGTTAGGTCATTGGGGATGCTCCTTTGGAAGGCTTCGTGTGGTCTGCTAGAGTGAGTTATCTGGTGAGTCAGTTGTTAGTAGGTAGGGCTAGCTCATGCTCCGGACCTCTATTCACTGCTGCTTTATTGGCCATCCACGGCCACATGTTACAGGCAAGGGAGCCCTCACCAGAGGCCAAGGAGTCAAGGCTGCCTGTTGTTGGACTTCAGCTTTCAAGGCTGTTTTGTAATATCCTTCCTCCTTCACCCTCTTTCCACTCCTTCTCCTTTATTTCTTGTCTCCCAGGATGGTCTTGAACTCACAGGCTCCTTCTGCCTTAGCCTCCCAGGAGCTGGGCTACAGGTGCCCACATTTGTAGTAAAATTCTATACCTTTTGAAGTATCCAGCTTCAGGCATTTTACTAGGGTGGCAAGTATTATTATATAAGTCCCATCATCTGAAGCTACCAATTGTTGGAGAAGAGGGTCTGAGACCGCTGCCCCACAACACAGCAAGGCTGCAGCCAGGATCCAGAGCTCTGCATATTGTGTGATATTTTGAGGCAGTCACGTTGGCAAAGCTATTTTGTTTAAGCTACTTTGATACGATATTTTATGCCAAGGACTTTATGTGAGTGTGTGTGTGTGTGTGTGTGTGTGTGTGTGTGTGTGTGTGTGTGTGTGTGTGAACATGTGTGTGAGGGTGTGTGTGAGCGTGAGAGTGTGTGTGTTAGTGTGTTTGTGGGTGTGAGGGTGTGTAGTTCCTGGAAAAGAATGCCTTTAGATCTTTCTGTTAGCCTTGCTTTAATTAACATAACAAATTACCCAATTATTGAGTTTTTGTTCTATATTCAACAATGAGAATTCCAATGTTATGGGATGAGTTAGAAGTCCTGTAAGGATCAAGTCCGGCAGGGATTTGATGGGGGGTTGGTGTCTTTCCTTTCTTAACACAATTTATTTATTTATTTTATTAGAACTCCTCCTCTCCTCTACTCTTCAATATCCAACTCAGAAAGTCCCTCTTGCCAGATCACCAGGACATTAGGCTCTAAGCCATGCACATTACCTGGGGACTGTGTAAATCTGTTTGAATGTTTTTTTCCCATGGTACTGAGAGACTCTTTATACAGATGTTTATAACTGGATATAATATTTGAGTTAGACCTGCAATTTTAGGGTGTTTCTGCCATTTAATTCAACAGTTTGTCACCGTCTGTGGGAGAAATTCTAAAATATCATCCTCACAAAAGAACACACATGATATACACTCACCAATAAGCGGATATTAGCTCAGAATCTCAGAATACCCAAGATACTATTTACAAAACACATGAAACTCAAGAAGAAGGAAGACCAAAGTGTGGATACTTTTATCCTTCTTAGAAGGGGGAACAAAATACCCATGGAAAGAGTTACAGAGACAAAGTTCAAAGCAGAGACTGAAGGAATGACCATCCAGAGACTGCCCCACCTGGGGAATCCATCCCATAAACAACCACCGAACCCAGACACTATTTGTGGATGCCAATAAGAGCCTGGTGACAGGAGCCTGATAAGCTGTCTCATGAGAGGCTCTGCCAGTGTCTGACAAATACAGAGGCAGATGCTCCCAGCCATCCATTGGATGAAGCACAGGGTTCCCAATGAAGGAGCTAGAGAAAGTACCCAAGGAGCTGAAGGGGTTTGCAGCCCCATAGGAGGAACAATAATATGAACTAACCAGTACCACCAGAGCGCCCTGGAACTAAACCACCAACCAAAGAAAACACATGGCAGGACTCATGGCTCTAGCTGCATATGTAGCAGAGGATGGCCTAGTTGGTCATCAATGGGAGGAGAGGCCCTAGGTCCTGTGAAGGCTCTATGCCCCAGTATAGGGGAATGCCAGGACCAGGAAGAGGGAGTGGGTGGGTTGGTGAGCAGGGGAAGCGGGGAGGAGATAGGGGATTTTCAGAGAGGAAACTAGGAAAGGGGATAACATTTGAAATGTAAATAAAGAAAATATCTAATAAAAAAATTTCAAAAAATATCCTCATAAAGAATGTTCTTCACGGGGTACTTTGGGGAGAGGGGGCATGTAAGATGTGGGTAATCTAAAGAAAAAAGGCAGCTAGTGAGATGGCTCAGTGAGCAAAGGCACCTGCTACCACACCTGATGACCTGAGTTCAGTCCTCTGAAACCATGTGATGGAAAAAGAACCCACAGGTTTTTCCTATGTCCTCCACATCCATACTTTGTCATGTGTGTGCCCATACAGATACATAGGAAATAATAAATGTTAAAAAGCAAAACAGTTAACCATACAAATAAAAGGAAGTAGTAACATTAGGCTGCAGTATAGACTGGTGAGCTGAAGTCAGTACTGAGTAGGTTCAGTACTGAGTAGGTCCACCCTGATTCTCTGTCTACAGCATTTGTTTAACTATGATATTTAAAAGTGGCTACTTTGAGTACCATCAAGGTAAGCATTGCAAGGGTGTGGCTAACCTAACAGTTTAGACATATGTTATCTTAGTGGTTTTATCTGTATACACTTGATTTCCCAAGCAGAAGTCTTGTTCCATTCCTAGCCTGTCCATGGGAAGAGAGAGCCGAGCTCCAGCTGACTGAGGGAGAAGTGTTGGGTGTGTCCTCTGTCAAAATCTGTCTTTAAAGATTGCTGCAAAGTTCCTCAGAGTCATCTTTGGAAGAAAGGAATATTGCTTCTCCCCCCGCTCTCTTTTTATTTTTGCCATCTATGTAAATTCTGCATATTCTTTCAATTAAAGCATCTCAGCCAAGGTGAATCAGACTATGAAATAAAAAATTATGTCAGAGAAAAAAAAAGTGGCCAACTCTACCCATTGAGTGCAGTTGGGTGACGTGCTCCCTCCCCTCAGAACCACAGCTTAAGCAAGGAGCTACTTTTCTATATCCTCTGAGGGGATTATTTTCTCTGATCCAGTTCTTGGTAAATACTCAGATCCGAAGGGAAATTCAGATGATCCTGGATTAATCACTTATCCTCAGAGCAGCTAGTGACTAAAATGTGTTCCCTACTCATTGGAACATATCTGATATTCAGAAAAAAGAAGCCTTCTGGGGGGGGGGCGGTCACAAGAAACCATCTCCCTGAGGATTTAAAGGTCACAGGCGACAGAGTTTTAAAGCTACAGATATTGTCATGCTATTTCAGAAACATCTCTGGGCACAGTTCAGGGACAGTTACTTCAAAAGGGAAAATCCAAGATGTGGAAGAGAAGAGACCTCAGAGAGCATCAATTAACTGATGCTTTTAACATAAGTCAAGTCTACGAGAATTTTTTAAAAAGCTGATTAAATGTAATCTGTGAAGTGGAAAGTAAGGGTTGGTGTGATTAGGTCTGGTCCCAGCCATGGCTGACACCAAGAAAAGTGAAAACGGAAAAAGGACAGCAGATCAAACTGGTTCCCATGAAAATCTTGTTTTATTTGTATCCAGCCGGATGCTTGCTGAATTTGCTGAGTGTTCCAGTGACATTTATGGATGGGGGGAAGTAGGCAATAAATATGCCCTGTGTGGAGGGGTAGTTTTCTCCTCCTTACAGGGGTTGGCACAACATCCTCAGATCTCTGTTATCCTCTTCTGGCTCCACTGCAAAGAAAATTTGAGTGCTAAGTTCATTGTATGGGGTCTTGTGGGTTTCTTGCCTCCTTCTTTTGTTCCCTCCCTCCCTCTGTCTCTGTCTGTGTCTCTCTCTGTCTCTTTGTTTCTCTGTCTCTGTCTGTGCTGTCTCTGTCACTCTCTCTCTCTCTGTGTCTCTGTGTCTGTCTCTCTCTCTGTGTGTGTCTATGTATGTGTCTGTGTGTGGTTTGATGCTGGGTGTCTGGACTCAGGTCCTCACGCTTGCTCATGCAGCACACTTCACCCCCCTGAGCCGTGTTTGCAGCCTCACACCAAGCTTGGGCTGTCACGGTCATTTGATATCTTCAGCCCAGTCCTTTTTGTATCTGAGGACATGGTTTCCTTCCCCATCACAATCCGAACACCATAAAGGCCTCATGTAGGCTCCTCTTTCAGAACAGCAGCCACACGTGACCACTGTGCTCAAGATGTAGCTGGCATGAATTGAGATGAACTGTAACTACGTATTGCATATGAGATTTTTTGAGCATTGGTTATGGAACAACAACCATGTAAAATGGCTTCAGTTTCATAGCAATGTCCTGTTGGAATAATAGTTCTCATATATCTAATAAATGTGTGCAAAACACTAATTTTTAATGTTTTTCTATGAAGCTTTAAAAAATTTTAAGTTATGTGCATGCTTTACATACTTGTGCTGACGTAGCTTTGGAGTGAAGGCTACATAAGAGTGAATTGGTTTACCTGCATTTTAAATGTTCAGGTACACATGAAAATGGGCATTTTCAATCAGGTTCTAGAATGACCAGTGTTGGCAAGCCAGCTGATGTGGATGTCATTTTATTCTTGCCCAGCCCGTCATCCCTTCTGCAGATGTTTGGTTCCTTATTCTCCCTTAGGTGCCCTGAGGTGGAGACAAGGTGAGGTGTCTCAGCTGTGAATCAATGCCACATTCTTCTCCACCGTGGCACCCTGCCACTCTGACATTGCCTCTCCTTTTTTGGCAGACTCCATGCTTTTTTTTAAGGTGGCCATAGTCATGGGCCTCCCTGCTCAGTTCTCTGACTTGGCCTCACCTGTATGATGTGTGGGGCAGCTAGGAACATGTATTAAAATTCCCCAAGTCCTTTTAGCCATACAGAACTCCCACCCCCCACCCCGCCATTTCTGTAAGTTCACATCAACACCTGTGAGCAGACAGGAAGGCAGGCCATGCCCCTGGGAAGGGAGCTTGTCAGTTAGCAGTGGCTCCCTGGTAGCTGGTAATGACATTGCCTGCCACAGCCTCCGTAGCTCTCCTGCAGCCCTGCTGGTCTCGAGCCTGGAGGGAAATCATGTTCCTTCCCTGATGTTCAACTTAATTCTCGTGGCTGAACTTGTCTCTACCCCTAGCTTAAAGGGAGGGTGTACGTCTTACAGGTATCACATTTGCAGAATGGCTTCTTTTATAGCTGAGAATTGACAGTTGAGTTTCTTATTCAGACTATGCTCCCAGGCCTTTGGACGGGGGGGGGGGGGGGGATGGAACACTGTATAGAACATGTTTCTCACAGTCCCTCAGTTGTCGTGAGAACATTGGTGCTGTTGTTCTTGTGTTTCCTTCCACCTATCTTGTAATAGTAAGCATTTAATTCTGACTACCCTTGTGTAAATTATAACATTGGGGATATTATATTCCTTCCTGGTCCAAAGCAACAGTTGTCAATCTGTGAGTCACAACCCCTTTAGGGGGTCAAACCACCCTTTTACAGGGATTGCTTGAGATCATCAGAAAACACAGGTATTTACATCATGATTCATAACAAAATTAGGTTAGTAGCAACATTACAGTTATGAAGTAGCTATGAAATAATTTTATAGTTGGAGATCACCACAACTGTATTAAAGGGCCACAGCATTAAGGAGGTTGAGAAGCAGTGTTCTAGAGGTAGGATTCTGGGACCTGCTTGGAGTGCGGTAAACAGTGTGTTGGGTCTGGCCTAGTGTGGCAAATGTCAGAGAAGTAGGAGGGTGGACTTGAGTGGCAGAGGGTGTAGGGGCCCTAGAGTGTCCTTCTCAGCAGTTGTAACTCTTTATAAGGGGGATACAGTTGAACATTCAAGTGGGAGGTGGGGTTATCACAATGACTGTTGGAAATATCGTTCAACCTCTGCGGTAGCCAGGTAGAGGATGAATTTAATGAGAGATGAGCTAGAAGTCAGAGACAAGCTGGCAGTTATTCTAGCAGAAGAAATTACCTTTAGCAAGGCAGAGGCGCAGGGAGTCAGGAGGGGCTTGGATCTGAGGGCAGTTCACTGAGCAAATTGACAAGGCTTAAACATGGGGAAGGCGTCTGGAAAGCCTTTTGATTGTCCAGCTATGGGAGGGAGAAGAGTGGGGTTTGGGAGGGTCACAGAGAGAGAAGGTGGGTTCTAAGGGAAAGATGCTTCTCTTTTGGAGTCTTTGGAGGTAGAGGGCCAAGGCTGACAAGGCAGTGGGCAGAGCCATAGCTGCACAGAAACATCTCCTGAGACAAGTATATTCCCAGGTTGCTTCATCTCACCTTCACAACAGACTCGCGTTACACATATGAAAGGGAGCCAAGTTACTGTTCCATATTAACCCACTAAGCGGGAGGTGGATGCTGAGTTTGAACGAAGAAAGTCTTACTCCCAATCTGCTTACAGACTGTGTGCCTAGGGCACACTCTTCCTAAAGGAGGTAGTTACCCTTGATAAGTTCAAGTTTGGTGATTCAAAAAGGAAAAATACTTTTCATTTGTGACTGTCACTGAGGTCAGCACCTGCTGTAAATTAGACCCATTAAAGCCATACAAACACACCATTCTCAAGAACAATAGAAACCCGTTTCCTGTGGTTTATAATCTGGATCCGAATGGATGCTTCTCTCTCTCCTCTGACTATATTTCTTTGCTTGGTCCATGGAGATGGGCTAGGAGCATTTTTTTTTTCTCCAGTGTTCAAGGAAATCTCTGAAACATGTGGCTGGAAGTGACGCTGAGCTGCAGTGTATTCTAATGGGGTAATTTACTGTGTGAAATTGGAATGGCAAAGGAAATTAATGTAATGAGTTCTTTTGATTTCCTAGGAGACTGAAGGTGAAATATATTGCTAATCTGCAGCTCACCATCTGGCTGGGTTTTGAACTGGGCCTCATTGTCAAGAATCTGGAGTTAAGGGTAGCAGTTTAGTTCCCTTGGCTGCCTTTAGATCACAGCTGGCCTCTCCTTCAGTGCCAGAGATTTTGTCTGCATCTCCCAGGGCAACACCCCGAAGCCTCTGTTCCCAGTTACCTCTTTTAGTCCCTATATTTGTCTCTATTCCATAGGGCATTTGCACTGAGCCTGCAGGGGCCTTGATGCCACACCTGGGTCTCAGGCCACAGCTGCTCACTTGAGCTGTCGGACCGTGACACTCTATAGCCCTTCTAAGCCACTAAGTTGGTTTTACACTCATGGCCCAAGCCTGCACCCTGATTGCCCCTGCATAGCTAACCCCTCTGTAAAAATCACTGCTCCAGGAATTCCTATTCAAACCAGCTATTAGATCAGAGAGAGAATACTTTAGAAAAATCAGGAAGGTACATTCACAAATAGTATTTTTTTTTGGTTGATATGCGTGTTGGGCCCCATAGTTTCTTTTAGCTATTTGTATTCTATATGACTATGTCTCTCTTAACTCGAGACCATCCAAGGAGCTTTGTCAGCGATCCTTCAGAAATGGCTTGTTGCTTCGGTTGCAAGTTACAACAGTGACACTAATGTGCCAGTAAGCAAAGAGTGCTATCTTGTCAGGGGTCTCTTGAAGAGGATAGTTTAAAAACTGGAAGCTTGTCTCTATTCGGTATTGCATTTTGCTTCATGTAATAGCTATTAAACTGACAAACTGACTGGTCAAATAGCTCTGACCAATGAAAAGTCATTGTCAAAGAGAAGAAAGGGCAGGGACCTCATCTGCTGTTTTGCTGGCTTTAGGGTTGAGAATCTGGGCATCTCTTTCCCATCCCTACCGCTAACTTTCCTTCTTCACGTCTTCATTATTTCCTTACTTGTGCTAGGCCAGCCCTTTACACATTGTTACCTGTGTGATCCAGGATCTTCACAGTGATGTTTGTAGGGCAAATATTTCTCTTTCCCTCATGGAGCCAGCAGAATAGTTTATGTCCAGTGACTCTTATGAGAATCAAACCAGGAGGAAGCAGTTTGGGTCACCTGCCCTGACTGTTTTCTATTGCTGGAAAGCAAAGTCATTATCAGTGGAATGCCTGGCTGCGTTCTCACATGTCCCTCAAGAGTGTCTAAGTTCACATAAGCAGTTTAAAGAACACGCCTCTTTCTTTCTCTAATGGGCAGGTACCCATTTAACCATCCTTCCTGCAACAGAACCTGCATGTAACTGAGTGTACATTTGGCTTGAGTATATGCTGAGTGCTGGCTTGGTATCAGAGCGTCATAGCCACTTACTCATGGGGATAATGGCAAAATCATTAGACTCTTTTTGTATGCTGGAGTGTCACAGGGCATTAAGATGAATAAAGTGCATTTATGCATGATGGCATGGCTGTGATTGACGGCTAGTGACAAAGCATGACTCTGCACATTTTAGAAAAATCTTAGAAAGATTTTAAAAACAGCTTTAGAATAGCCCTCTCTATTTTTGAGGCAGGATCCCATTCCATAATCTACACTCCTTTACAACTCGTTAACTTGAAAACAAAACAAAACAAAACAAACAAACAAAACAAACAAAAAAAACCCTTGAGTTCTTTTGAGAAAAAAAAATTAAAAGCTGATTTTGAAAATTGTATATAACTGAGAAGTGCCAGGACAGGACTATAGCCACAGTCTAAGAGAGGACACATGAGATTCAGGTTGGGATGGGAGCGGGACAGAGAGAGAAGGTGCCTAGGAGGCCCAGGCTGCCTTGTGTAACCCGGTTGACACTTGAACAAAGCTGCCTGCTGCTTTGACCTCGGTTTTCCAGTTGTGCATCTGAATGGACACTCCTGCATTCCCTAGGCTCCTCTTTTCTCCTGAGCCTGCATGGTGGTCAGCCAGGCCACCCAAGGACATCTCACCTCTTAGGGTCTCACTGTGGCTATCTCAGAGCACTCTTGGACCATTGAGAAAAATCCCTGTGTGACTAACTTTTGGCTACTGTCTGCTCCCCATGGCATCCCGTCCCCTCTGTTCACCAGTTCACTTATGCCATTAGCCCTGTTCTCTGCTCACCTATGTTCTCAATGATCCTGTTGCTTCTGGGATGCAATCTCCAGTTTAAAGTGGGAATGAGAAGCCGTGCCCACTTCTCCCACCTTCCTTGCACAGTAGGTCTAATTAATGTCAGCCCCAATAAAACCTTGACTTCTTTACACATGCGTTTCCTTTCTCATGGAGCTAGAGGATGTGGGCACTGGAGGTCGGTCAGGACAGGGAGTCACTGCAGATCGCTGTTGCTACGTCCTTTCTGCCTTATCCCCCTTTCTGGTAACTGACGTCCACAATTTATTGTTTTGAAGTAGCCATTTAAAAATCAATATATTTCACAGAACATAGGCTTTTTAGTGTCTTTCAGTATGGTTTTTGTTGTTGTTGTTTTATTTTATAAATATTCTTGCCTGTATGCTTCAGAAGGGCCGGCCAAGCCAGGGACTTCATAGAGGGGATTTGAGGATCCCGCTCTGATCTGTGTCCTTGTCTGTAGACACCGTCTTTATAGAATAGATGTTGTTCTAAAAAATACCACGTTGACCAAACAACCTTTATTTGTTTTGGCTAAACTTAGTATTAGAATGATGTACATGTAAGAGAACAGACATAAAAGTGAGGGGTCTTGTAGCTACTCATTGTAAGATCACCATGCAGTGTTCCCACCCTTCTGTCCCATGAATTTAGCTGTGTTATCTTCTAGTATTGAATATAATTAAAGACCATCATTAAATCATAAGAGTTGCTTAAGCCAAATTTTCAAAGCATGCTTAAAGGTAAAGCTTAAAGCAGAACTAAGGTAATAGACTATCGTCTGGCTCCCTCTAGTGGTGCACGTTTACATGACAAGTCAAGCCGTATGATTTCTGTCTTTTGGGTTTCAGTTCCAGCTCTGGTGAGGAGGAGAGGGGGAAAGGGACATGAGGTTCTGTAGCATTGACTCATCCCAATCGTGTGTGCCTCAAACTCTACTTTAGCCAGAGGTCTGAGGACTACTTATCATTCCAGATGTTTTTCCAAAACTAGACTTTTCACTCAGAAACACATAATTTTGGCATCTTCAAATATCAGTAATTTTATTTCCTGGTGTCTCAGCAGGAGGTTAGGATTAAACTGCAGAGTTTTGGGGTCACTAGCTTTGCTCCCCCGGTCTCCAGGTCGCTTGCTTCATTTTACCCCTAGGAACCATTAGAAGCATCCTCTGTCCCTGTGCTCTTGTTAAAAACGATGAAGCCATGTTTGGTTTATTTTTAAGTTAACAAGTCTGTATACACGTCATGTAGAACATGCTGTTTTGAGCTAAGTGTGCACTGTGAAGTGTTTAGACAGAACCTACTGATGTGTGTCTACTCTACTTCCATTTTTTTTAAAGTGCTAACATGCCACACCTATTCTTTTCACAATTTTCAAGAATCCTGGACAGCAGGAGATTGCTATTTATAGTCAATATGTAATTACAATTTCCCCGTGTAGTTAATTTTATTTTCTATAATAAAACCTCACAAACATTTGATGGACATTCTCCAACACCCCTCCCCATAACTTCACGTGGCAGTTAATTAGCTGTTCTTATTTATGTTTTATAGAGGTGGGTTCACCTGAGTGAACAAGGCTCCCAATGGGCTCACTCCTGAGTCGGGAGTTTGGAGACCCCATCCATGGGACTGGTACCCCGCAGAGGCTCCTTTGAAGGGTGGAGATCCTGCTCACGCTTCTGTCCTGGCGCTTAGGCTTTTTAGAGGACGACTACACTCCCTCAATCCAGACAGATGCATCTTCCTCCACTGCCATTCTTACTCAAAAAGAATCACATAGCAGACCCTCCTTTGCTGTGCTTGATTTTGAGAGTTTGAGCCATCATATTTATCATAAAAAATACAGTTAATGAGAAAATGAATTCTGGATCTAGATGGTTTCCTCAGTGAGTTTCTGCCAAATGACTGAAAGAGGAGTAAGACTTCTAAGTACAGATGCTAAAACTGTTAGCGGAGCACACTTGGACTTGGGTACTGATGTACATAATCGAAAGTAATTCAGAGCAGAAAAAATTCTTGAAAGCACTAAGCAGCTTCTTCTAGCGATTATAAAGAATGGCTACCTTTGAACCATTTCACATGTATGGTGTTATTTAATCCCATCAATAGTCTAATGATCATTAGTTATTCTTTGAAGACTTATCTAGAGGAAGAAGCCAAGACTAGAGACTTTAGGCAGTTGCTTAGGATTAGCTGGCTAAGGAATGTGAAACCCGGACTTGATCTTGTGTGACCAGGCTAAGAACTGGCACGCTCAACCAATTCGCTGCTCAGTGATGCCTGCTGAGCTGTGGAAAGCTGTGGAAATCTGTGATATCTGTGTGGTCCAAAATGTTACAGAGACAGTGATGACTGAGTGCTTAGAGCCAGGCCAGGACGGCCATGGAAATAAAATGTATGATTTTTTAAAGACAAATTTTAACTGAAATAGCTTCACATATCTAATGAGTACTAATTGAGGAATACAGATTTATTTGATTTTTAAGATATTCCAGGGAGGGTATAGGGAACTTTCTGGATAACACTTGAAATGTAAATGAAGAAATTATCTAATAAAAGTTGGAAAAAAAAAAAAGAAAAACCAAAGCAAAGATTTCAGATTCAAAAAAAAGATATTCCAGTATAAGGTACAGAATATATGGGGTTAATGTATTTAACTCACTGCCTTATTGGAAGGGGACTCTCAGTCACCTGTATTAGTAATCTGAATTAAGTCATAAAATTAACAGAAAAGAAACACAGGTACTGTCTGAGCTTTTAAGCTTCCCAGTCATAACTCTTCCCATTTTACACTTTCTGAACCTATAAAATTTATATTTTCATCATTGTTAATATTGAGTGGGAAAGCTGTTGCTTTTAAGGAAAGTATTGAACTTTATAAAGTACGTGTACAATAAACAGTTTCTTCTTTTTTCTCCAGGTTATAGAAACATTATCTCGGTTATCCCGCACACCAATAGCATTGGCCACAGGAATCAGGTAAGTCTGAGCCTCTGCGCTTCCTGAATCCCGCGTAGCTCAGTGCAGTGTTATTTCCTGAGTGGTTATTGTTTGCAAAGCTCTTTGTGCTCAGTACTGTAAGTGTCACATACACATTTGAGATTTATTGAGCAATTAAGAACTTATTATTCATAGAATTGAATGAGGCACGACGGCTAAACCTTGTGCTCAGTTTTCTAGTGACTGTCACTGCTTATGGCTCTCTTTAAAAACATTCCTCAGCATTTCTATATGTATAATTCATTAAGATAAACGCAAATGTTTTAATGCATGAATATTTAAGAATATAATGTATTTGCTTCCTGTAGAAGAGATCATAACAATAACTCACCACTTTTATGAGTTTAAGGAACAATCAGACAAGCGTTAAATGATAGATACACAATGATGTGTGTTGAAGACTGGGTAAGGCATGGGAAACTCAGGAGTAGATTGTTTATCTGTGTCATCTCCGTGCAGCGGAGTATAGTACAGTTGGTAAGCCTGGAAGTAGACATGTGTTTGTTGTTCAAGCTTTTTCTTAGATTCTGCCTTCTTCTTTTTTTGTTGTTTTTTTGTTTTTGTTTTGTTTGTTTGTTTTGTTTTGTTTTGTTTTTTGAGACAAGGTTTCTCTGTTTAGCCCTGGCTATCCTGGAACTCACTCTGTAGACCAGGCTGGCCTCGAACTCAGAAATCCACATGCCTCTGCCTCCCAAGTGCTGGGATTAAGGGCATGCGCCACCACGCCCGGCTAGGTTCTCCCTTCTTAAGTAGGAGCAGTCCGTAAAGAATATAAAAAGCAGGAAACGAAGATATAGCCAGGCCACCTGGAGACAAAAGTGTTAGTTTATACCTGATTTCTTCAAGGGTTTGTGTTCTAGTCTTCATCCATGATAGGACTTTGTCAGCCTCTGTCTCTGCATTTTGGCTTCATGTTTTGGGGCCCAGGTCACATGATATTCTGAGGGTGGGAATCCACATGTGTCTCAAAGGAATTTTGTTAGGCATACTTTTAAAACATTATTTTGTGTTCCAACTAATAGCTGACTGTGAACATCCACTTCCGTGTTTGCCAGGCACTGGTATAGCCTCCCAGGAGACAGCTATATCAGGGCCCTTTCAGCATTATCTTGAAGTGGATGTTCACAGTCAGCTATTAGTTGGAACACAGGACTCCCCAGGAAGGAGCTAGAGAAAGTTCCCAAGGAGCTGAAGGGGTCTTCAACCCTATAGGTGGAAGAATAACATGAACTAACTAGTACCCCCTGCGCTCATGTCTCTAGCGGCATATATGGAAGAAGATGGCCTAGTTGGCCATCATTGGGAGGAGAGGCCCCTTGGTCATACAGACTTTATATGCCCCAGTACAGGGGAACGCCAGGGCCATTATGTGGGAGGGGGTGGGTAGGGGAACAGGGTGGGGATGGGGGAGGGTATGGGGAACTTTCTGGATAACACTTGAAATGTAAATGAAGAAAATATCTAATAAAGAGGAAATAAAAAACAACATTATTTTGGTCATAAGGAAACATGTTATGAGGCAAACAAAAATGTCAAATGATAGGAGTGGAGAAAAATTAGAGTGTGATCATTTTTAACATGGAACAAAACAACTCCCCAGTCTCTTTGGAGTCTACTGTGTTCATTTCTCCCAAACCTGGAGAGAAAACAAAAACAAAAACAAAACCAAAAAAGCAAAACCAACTTAAATACTCTGGTGTCTGATTAAGGAAATCTGCCAGGCTCAAAGTCATATGTATGATGTCTTTGTCTTCTACTAATTGTCATCCATTACTAGTGATCAGCGTCATGTTAGACAATTTACTGCCAGTCTTTGTTAGGTCAGCTCTTACAGCTGGCATGAGGGTGCTGGAGGCAGACCATGGCCAGGACAGCTCGTTCCCTGAACTGGGCTTTGCCATGGGTGCCATGGGTGACCCTACAGGTATGTGACAGGTGGAGGATCAGATGATCACATTAGCATGGCCCTAGCAGCACAAGTGTCTGCAGGGACTCACTGTCATGCTGGAGCTGATTTAGGGTAGCAGGTGTTACAGTCTCCCCAGGGGAACCCCAGGCACAGCTGCCGGGCAAGCACTTCTGGGGAAAGCCTCGAAATCATTAAATATGATGACTTGTTTGAATGGCAGCAAATTATGCTATTTAATTGGAGATAAATGCTCATTCGAAGTGCTCACTCTCCCATGTTTTCCCTCCTTCCAGGCCGTTCCCCACAGAAGAAATTGTAAACGATGAAGACATCTACAAAGGCCTTCCTGACTTAATAGAGTATGTGGAGTATTTTCAGTACAATTAAGCCACTGCACAATTTGTCCTCAGCATAGACGTGAACTCTAACAAGCTCTCGGCAGGGTGAAAGTGAGGCACGATGAGAATTATCTATCCTTAAAATGATGGTGAAAAGTTTTACAAGAAATACACTTCAATTGGCTTTTAGTTCTTGTTCTGTGTTCCCATGAAGAGAAACTTACTGCAGAGAAGTAAAACCTTGAAGTTTTTCAAAGGCATAAAACAGACACAGATAAAACTGGAATTACACTATTAGGGAATAATAAAAAAGAGATGATAAAGTTTACTACTGGAGTTGTAGGACAGGAAGCTTGTGCATTTTAACACCAGGAAGGATGGATGCAGCTGAAGTTATTCGTGTAACTGTCGGTAGATGGAGCTTATTCTGGGCAGAGGATCCTCTGGGCTTTATTATTTAATAGTCAGGAGAGGCAGAAGGTCTTGCAGCTGATTATCTTCTGCTGATTGAGTGGCTTGTGCAGATTATGATAGATATAAAGCATGATCCTCTCTCCTCAAAGACCTTATGATATAGATCAGGTGTGTTTGCACAGAATTATAAGAGATGGATTACGCTCCGAGGGCAATTCCTGGAATCTGTGAGAATCCACAGTCCAGCACTGACTATTTTATCTGCTCATATTATTGGCCCCTCACCAGTCTTTCATAGGCATCCCTTCACAGAGAAGAACTTTCCTGCGGAAAATAGACACTTACCTTATGCTATGTTTTTAGAATCTTTATTTCTGGCTAGGACAATGTTGACTCCGTACTCATACTAGTGTCTTCATTCCAAGGCAGTGACACAGGAATTATGTGCATTCTTAGAACTTTAAACTATGATGAGCTGGAGAGATAGCTCAGTGGTTCTTGCAGCTGGGCAAGCAAAAGGATCTGAGTTTGGATTCCCAGAACCCCTTTGAGGTAGTTTTAGGCAGAGTAGCTTGCCTGTTAATTCTAACCTTGGAAAGGAGAAACAGAAGGTTCCTCTACAGCAAGCTGGATAACGAGACTAGCCAGATGGCTGAGCTCTGGGTTTGATTGAGAGGCCCTGCCTCAATGAATAAGGTGGAGGAGCCATCAGAGGAGATCCCAGACATCACCTTCAGGCCTATACATATACTTGCACATACTCACCTGTACACATATGTCACATACCTACACCCTCACACAAGCAAACATACCTATGCACACGCAACTATATCTCATACACCTGTACATGCAAAAGGAGAAAAATAAAAAGCGATTAAGCTGTGTCTGGTGTATGCATAGAAGTAAGTCAAAAGAACAATAGACATTTACTGTTTGCCAGACATTATGTGTTAGGGTTGAGCTATCTAATCATTCAACAGTGAGAGTGTGTTGCGTGCTCATTTGTGTGCTAACATGTTCTGTGCATCATCTCATGTAACTACTGTGTTAAGTTACAACTGTTATAATCTATATGGAGAAAAAACAAATTTGTAGGCACAACTAACTTGTCAGAGGTGACATCACACAGAGTAGTCTTTGAACCCAGATGTTTCAGACCCTGGAGTGAGAGGTTCTTACTGTCCTGGGACCAAATGTGTGATGGCTTAGTGCTCTGGGAGCTACCAGCCATAACAATGGGCAGCCAGCAGCTTTTTCTATTTTATGTGGCGTTTGGAGTGGCTTTAAGTCATATATTTTAAATGTCCTTTGAGGATAGTTTCTTACTTTTTCTAAACTTCCAAGAACTCACTACCATTAAGTAAGATAGATGCTGATTATCTGATTAATAATGGTCTTTTGTAAAATAACTATAAGGTTACTGGTCTTGTGCTCAGATTCCCAGGAAGAACATAATCTGTATAGAGCTGCGATAATGTTCCTTCAAAGCTCTACATGGTTGCTGAACCCCACTGATGGTCACTAATACCCATCGCTTTTTTATTTAGCCTTTGCCCACTTTGTTCTGCTTAATGATAGTGTTAGGTGACATTTAGTTTGAGGGAATGTTAGGTGTCAGGTAGGAGGAGGCCTTCAATCCAAAGTGTCAGGGGATAAATGTCATAGTCTATTTGGCTTCTGGCTAGAGCCTGGAACCAGCCTCTTTCTAAGTTTGATTATTTTAGTTAGCTCCATCCTGATCTCAGCTGACTTCACTGCCCTTTGATGATTACACAAAATACCCAGACACAGGACCACTAGGACTGCATTGAGAGACTCCCTTCTCAACTCTCTTCAAAGACACAATGAAACAAAGTGCTCAGACCGATCAACTGTCCCACCATGTCCTATCCAGAGCCCACCAGATGTCCAGCTATGAAAGTCACGGAGCAGCCTGTATGGCTTGACTCATCAACATTCAATGTTGAAAGGCATCTTCCATTCTTTCTCCCCTCTCCCTAATTACAGAGGGTCTCTATATCTGATGTCACAATACTGACTTTCCCTGGCTCCCTCCTCAGCAGCCTTTACTCTAGTTATAGCTCCCAGCCTCACAGTGTTTGGCCTTTTGACCTCTGGTTCTTCCTAGCTGCGGCCTTCCCACCTTCTCTCCTCTGTAAAGCTCCTGTTGGCTCTTAGATACCCCAGCTAAGATGGATTCACCAAGTCCAGAGCTCTTTATAATTTTGTTTCAGCTTTACCCTCCAGTGGTCCAGCACACCATCCCCAAGCTCTTGAGGTACCGACCTTCCTGTTAGTACCCTATCAGGAACGCTGTCTCTCTCCTCATTTGATGTGGGTGTGTGCTATGCTGGTTGGTCCTGAAGTTCTATTAGGATAGGAAACCTGTATGTTTTACAGGAGCAATGCACTGAATCAGCCTACATATTCCTTGTCTAGCTCAGCCATGACATCTCTCTTTGACCCCCTTCCCTCACTTTCTTTAGTTATTTTCACTCTTCCCTGCTCCTTTAGCTTATTCATTTACCTTGTTACATATATAGAGTTATGTGTTTATGGACTGTTCTCCATACAAGCCAAATTATGTGTGTTTGTGTGTAGTGTAAGGATGGGTGTTCAGGATATGCATGTGCATTCATGTGTGAGTGTGGTGCATGGGTCCCATACGTATGTGAGTTTGGAGGTCAGACCGCAACCTTGCCTCCTACATTATTTGAGACTGTACACAACTGTGTAGCTAGCTGCCCCTCAGACTTCCAGGGATTCTCTTGTGCATGGGTCAAGAGAGACGAGAGCTTATGTTGGATTGCAGATGTGCTAACATGCTACACTTTATGCAAGTTCTGGGGACTCAAACTCAGATTGCTACTTCATTTGACTTTACACATTGGTCCAGATCCTCAATGGGAGAGTTTTTGATCCATATGTCTAGAATCTTATAGAGCATGGAATTCAGTCAGTTCTTTATAAATACCTGCTGGATGGATGAGCAGATGGGTGGGTGGGTGGACAAGTATTTCTGAAGTGAATTTTTCCCCTGTGCAGAGTTCCCTCCTTTAGCTTCAGAGCCTTCCTCTTCTCTGGGTTTTGACAGTTCACTTCTGTCAAATGCCTCCAAATAGTCTTTCATGACAAACACAGCCTGTGGTTGTACCAGCTTTGAAAAATGTTCCAAGCGGACTGACGAGTGACACAGCCCCAGTGTTCTCACTTTTGTTTGTATCAATTTGTAACATTCTCCTGGTCCAGGCTGACAGGGCTGGCCCTATTAGAGGGCTGAATTTCTTTCTCAGAGAGATTAGTGTTTCGTTGCAACATCTCTGAATTGGTTAAGGCCGTTCTTTGGGTTGTGTTAGTAGAAGGCATTTTAGAATTTTTTGAACTAGGATGGAAGACTGAAGAATGTGGCGGTCATAAAATGGACAGAATGCCATGATTGACCGTGATGATGGTTCCACGGGAGAGGCTTGGGGACAGTACCCTGGTCAGCTATGGGACCAAGAGCTGATGGGGGGACTCAAAAGAACAAATACCGCATATCACTCAGCAGAGTTTAATGACTTTAAAATATATTTAAAATATTCATGTATCTTTTCCCTCCTTTAAAAATAAAATACAGTTAACACAGATAAAGACAGTCTGGTTATAGAAAGAAGTATTTGTATCTTCTAAATGGGCTTCTAAAAGTATGGTCTGAAAAGAACTGAATTGGTTATAATAACAGTACAGTAACTGATGCTATTGTCAAACAGATTTCTACTATGTCAACTATTCCTTAACTGTGCCCTCCCCACACTATGCCCTTAATAACATAATGGAGGCTGTGGAATACTGCAATCGGGAGGCAGAGCGACGAGTCTGTCAACACAATCAGGGTAAAACGAACTTGTTTAGATCCAGGCTCTGCTGTTCTGCCTTAGACAAGTCTGGTAGCTTTCTGGTCTTCAAAATCTGTCTTTTTTTTTTTTTTCATAGATCAAATATTAAACCATATCCATATGACATGAAAATTATAGCTGTGACTAGCTGTAAGATGATCATTAATAGAGCTCAGTAAAAGAAAATAGCCTGTTAGGTATTCATTAGCATTGTCCCAGTTGCTGGACTCTGCTGTTTGTCATTGGGATAATGTGAAGGGACAGAGTTGTCATGGGAACCTCTGGATGGTCTCTCCTAATTCCAGCTTCCTCCTTCTCTGAATTTTCTGCTGAAGTCAGTGGGTAAATGTCAGTCTGTTGTGAAATGGAGCCTGTAGGCCATGTCTCTGTGTAGCATCTGCTGTGTGATAGAGAACAGCCTTTATTCTGCATTCCTTGTTTCAGTGAAACCCGTGTGGAGGATGAAGAAGACCTCTATGACTGTGTGTACGGTGAGGATGAAGGCGGAGAAGTCTATGAAGACTTGATGAAGGCGGAGGAAGTCCAGCAACCTGTAGGGCATTTACTTGTTTTGTTTATGAAGTAACTCTGAGTAGTTTATTAGAAAGGCAATTAGTTAGAAGACTAATTAGTATAATTACTAACTTCTGTTGGAAAATGTAATAAAAAGTCTTTGCTGCTTATAACTTATGTAACTTATTTGTAGATGCAGACATGTATTCTTGTTTTTTTTTGTTTTTTTTGTTTTTTTTTTTTTCCAGTTTATAGGGCCTTGTGGTCTAATCCTTTTCTTTATTAGTGAGGAATTGAGTCTTAGAGGCCAGTGCTGAAAAATGGCAGAATGGCAATAGGATATAATGCCAGCAAACCATGAGAATGTAATTGTAATTATAATTAATTGTCAAAGTACATATTTTCCAAAACAGACATATTTTCCATTTTAAATGTAATATATTATGTCAGTGACTGTGTCTTGTTACCCATTAGCACCTGATACAAGTGACTCTCCCCTTCTTTTCTTCTTTTATTTTGTTATTTTTCTCTCATATATTATATCCCTGTCTGCAGTTTCCCCTCCCTCCCAACTTTGATTCTCATCCAGATTCACTGCTGCACTGTTTTCCTTGACAAAAGAGCAGGCCTCCCAGGGACATCAACTGAACATGTCACAGCCCCATGCACTAATGCTAAGCACCGTCATATCAAGGCTGGACAAGGCCATGTCTTTTATTTTAACTTCTTCAAATACTAGCATAACTAGCTATGTTCTCAAAGCCCCTGTGCCATGCCTCTATCTAGAACGTCTAGAAAGAACTGCTTTCAAAAGTCTTCTCATCTCTAATTTGAAAAATTAAAAAGTCAGTCACTTAGGCATATTTATCTCTTGTCCTAGAGATTTCCTCATGACCTGGGTAGTGACTTAGCTTCTTCCGGGATTTCATGGGTTGGCTCAGCTTTCTGTGCTCTGGCTTTTAATAATAGGGGGGCTGGGGAGGTCACTCTGTCTATATATAGGAAAGATAATCATGTGGGTGGGTTTAACTTGATGGTGAGAGGTGGGCTTCCCTGACAGCACCACCAGATGTGCTTGGAGGTTCATTCCTCCTGCTTTGCCTATAGTAATTACCTGCTTTGGTGGCAGCAGATCTTCAGAGTCTTCTCCCACCCGAGGACACTCTTCCCCCCCATTCACAGCTCTAGGTAGTTGCTATGGGCTATAATCAACAACAATAATAATGTAGATTCATTGTCAAGATGTAGGATACTATGTTACATGGCTTCTGTCACTTGACACTCCTTAGGCTTAGTGCTGTAATTCTACTTTACAGAAGTGAAAACCAATTCACAGAGAAACTTAGGAACTTATTTATCGTTATAAAGCTAATAACAAAATCATTGTCGGAACTGAATTCTGTTTTGTCTGTGATTCTCTGACCTTAACATTATTTTTAACACTCAATGAAAGAACCAAGTATTGTGTGAAAACAGTATTTGATGGATTTTTACATGTGTGTGTGTGCTCACACTGTTATTGATGATTGATATCCTGACCTGATATGTTAGGCCTGCACCCTACCACTGAGCTGTTGCTATTTTTTATAGTCATTTCTGCAGTTCATATGAAATCTGCACTCTATGAAGGAAATACTTAGACTAGTTCTTATCACATTCATTAACATTTGAATAAAAGAGGTGCATTGATTTAAGCAGAATATCTATTTCAGAAGCGTATTTAAATCACTTAAAACCTTTTCATTTACAGTGTTGAAAAAAAAAAAAAAAGCTCCAACGAAATATGTCCCAAATGCAGCTAAGCGTGTCTTTAGTTGTTTTGTTAGGATGGAAAGTGGAAGGGAATCAGATTTTGATCTTTTCCTAGATAAATTGTTATGTGCACTCAACTAAATAGTTTTAATTCTACCTTTCTGTCTGCAGAAATCACAAGAAAATGATATACGGAGTTGTTGCCTAGCAGAAATTAGGCAGACAGAAGAAAAATACACAGAAACGTTGGAGTCAATAGAAAAAGTAAGTCATCAGGTATCAAAGCTCCAGGATTGCCTTGTGTAATCTATGTGCTAAACCACCTCCTTTTATGGTATATATACGTTAATGTATATTCTAAGATGTGCACTGAATGACAGGCTCATCAAATACCACGTGGACTCACTTACAGGTACCATCTAAAAACAGTGAAGTCATACAAGTAGCAGGTAGAATTTGGGGTTAGTATGACCTTGGGTGGTAGGGATAGGAACAGTAGTTAAGGCATATATTAGATCGTAAGAATATTTAAACATTCATACGAAACGTATAGGCAAATGTATAAACATACTACACACAGAAAAGCAATTGCCTGGAATTTAGGGAATAAAGGTGTATTTATGGAGGATAGGTTGGCTGGGAGGAGAAATAGCAAATGACCACTAATGTCTGCGGAATGTTTTATGTGATAAATAGTTTTAAAATTGATTTTGATGACTGCATTGCTTTGAATGTCTACGAACCATTAGATTGCAAACTACATAGTTGAGTTGTAAGAAACATGAATTATGTCCCAATAAAAGCCTCCCAAAGAAAAATAAAGAGATCAAAGCAGATTTATACATTATACTATTATTTATTGCTATCCTGACATTGAAGTGTCACTGTTTTAAGAACTGATATTATAGCAGCAAATACAGGAAGACTGTAGGTTCTTCTGGCACTTTCTGCATCGTAGCCAAATTTAGGCAGGAAGCAAATAAGTATGCCAGTTTTGTTCAGAGTTACCTGAAGAAAACTCAGGATGAGAGGATGACAGGAGATACCATATAAAGGCGGATAGCAGAAGACCTCTGTGTAATAGCATGGTGCTTATGTCATCAGTTGAGAAAGTTGAGGGCACAAGCCATGTATATGGTCTAGTGAAGAGAGTTCTAGGAGAAAGGCTCTCTGATGGGGGAGTATGCTATGAAAAATTTGATGGGGGAATCGTCAACTTAGGCTTCGTGGAAGATCAGTGGTCCAGTGTGGTAGAAAGAATGTATGGAGACTGAGAAAGGTGTCAGAGAGCTGGTAGACTACCAGGTCATACAGGGATACAGCTAGAGCTTTGAGCAGACTCAAAGTGAAGGTTTTTAAAGCCTTTAACACTGTACGCTGTCTCTTCTGAAGCAAGAATGGGAGGTAGGAGAAAAGTGGGATATTATAATTATCAGGATGGCAGGAAGTCGTGGCACTCAAGGGGATCTAGCGGAAACAGATTTTGGAAATAATTTGTCAAATTATACCCAACAGAGTTTGATGATGTAGGCAAAGGATTCTAGAATTTGGTGACTGCCTGAATGGTGACGCTAGCAGGAAGATGGAGGGCAGGGAGTCATGAATCTGTTGAAAAGAGGAGACATGGAAGGGTTGCTTAGGACAGTGCAATAGTCAGTTGATTAGGACAATAGTGTGATGTGTAGCATTATGGATCCCATTGCACTTCGTGGCCTTTTTAAATATTACATTATCACTATAGTCTACGAATTGATGACATATATGGCAAACTAGATATAGGCGAAGGTTTGTTTTTCTAGAAAAACATAGTGGGAGGAGGAGGAGGCGGCAGAAGGGGGGTATTTTTGACAGTATCATGGGCTGTAAACTGATAGGGAGAGGAGTGAGTCCATGAAGGGTGTGAGACTCAGTAAGCTGGACACAGCAGGGTTAGAGAATTTCTTGAAAAAATGAACTTCATGGGCTAGATGTAGTGTTCAGAGAGATGGCTGCCTGAAACTAATCTAAGAAGCATGCACAGCTGTTGATAATGACAGTGCCTTGAGACAAATCCCAAGGTTTGAGGGTTTGTGTGTGTGTTCACGTGTCTGTGCACATCTGTATACATGTGAGTGGAGGCTTGAAGTGTCATTAGGTGTCTTCCTCTATTATTTTGCATTTCCTTTATTAAGGGAGGGTATCTCGCTGAAGCCTGAGATCACCAATTGCATGTAGTCTAGCTGTCTTCTATCTCCAAGAATCTGAGACTGTTTTCCAAAGGCTGGAATTATAAGTGGCTGGTGTACCTGCCCAGCTTTTTCCTGGGTTGTGAGGCTCTGAATGGAAATAGTCACGCTTGTGTGGCAAGTGCTTTGGCCATCTCTAAAGACCATATTTATGTATTTACAGCAGCTGTATAATGCAAAGTTTTTAATATAGAGAAAATAATATCTAATATTTATGTTTGTAATACTAATAAAGAACTCTTTTAATAAAAATGCTGGTTGATAAAAATCATTATATAGATTAGGGCAAAGTTATATTTAATTGAAGTGACTTTTCTCTCCTCCCCTGGTAGTATTTCATGGCACCATTGAAAAGATTTCTGACGGCGGCAGAATTTGATTCAGTATTTATCAACATTCCTGTAAGTAAAGTTGTGACAGGTCAAGTGTGTGTCTAGAAAGTCTTCACGTTTTTAATATGCTCCTGATGCTTACTTTACCACTGTCTTTGAGTTTTCTATGCTTGCTTTATTTATTTATTTATTTACTTATTTATTTATTTATTTATTTATTTATTTATTTATTTATTTATTTCCTGAGTATCATATCCTTGCTCCTATCTTTTTTTTTCAACTTTTATTAGATATTTTCTTCATTTACATTTCAAGTGTTATCCAGAAAGTTCCCTATATCCTCCCCCTCCCGGCCCTGCTCCCCTACCCACCCTCTCCCACCCCTTAGCCCCGGCGTTCCCCTGTATTGGGGCATATAAAGTCTGCATAACCAAGGGGCCTCTCTTCCCATTGATGGCCAACTAGGCCATCCTCTTCTATATATGCAGCTAGAGACACGAGCCCAGGGGGTACTAGTTAGTTCATGGTTATTCTTCCACCTATAGGGTTGAAGACCCCTTCAGCTCCTTGGGTACTTTC